>JAASAY010000036.1:0-181833 GCA_014822085.1 Fusarium stilboides
ACCTATCGTCTGTTGTCAGGTGCTGAATATCCAATTGTTTAGTTTACATCTACAACAATGCCTGGGTAACTTGACCTCATTATGCAACATCTAGCCCAGGCAACGACACACGAGCACCCAGCTCACAAGTTATACAGTCTCAACTAGATCATTCACCCCCCTCAGTCTTCACTGGGCGAACTGCTCGTGGTGTCTGAGGTGAGCTGAAAGTGGAGGCCAATAACACCAAGCTGACAGTGCGGCTAGCTACGAAGTTGGAGTTGACAGTGACAAGCAGATGCATTCATGACATAGCACAATAGCAAATACAATGAACTGAGCGAGAGCTATTGTTCAAACGGCAACAATACCGCAGGTTATCCGAACCTCCGAAGATCGTGGCACAACCGGTGGCGTGTGCCCAAGTTGACAGGGCACGCGAGAAGTGAGGCTCCACAGTCGAGTTACGGGATGAACAGCTGTTACAAACGCATTTTTCATCGCGTCAAGTACAACTGTTAACAACGTCCCTGTGCATCCAAGCAGATTCAGTAACACGATCTCGTGCGAGTGAAAGAGTGGCGGGCCAGGGTTCAATCCTAAATTCTTGAACATCAGCCGATTATCCCCACCCTCAATCAAGTCGGATCTGATATTCAGAGATATTTTACAAGTGTTGCTTATTGTTTACATTGTTTCTCCTGCATTGAATAAACTCGTGCTAATTAAGCAACACCGTTTGAAGTCCCATTGGGTTCGTTTGCATTATCTGCATTGACAGACTAAGTTACGTACTGCAGCCATTGGCATTCAATCACAAAGGGAACCAACTTTGAGACAAGGCATTCATTGAGAGAATCCGGAGTGCTCCTTGCAGCACCAGACAGGGGTCACGGAGCCGCGGTGACCGGAAAATCAAGGGTACCGGACCAATCATTGACCCCAAAACTGTCTTGATAGAGCCAAAAATGGCCTAGATCCAAAAAGATGGGCGTGGCTGGTGCAATCCCCGGTAATCAGGGTGTACGTTGCCTGAGGGCATTCAGCAGTTTCTATAGTGAGCTACAGCGCACTTACAGTGGCAGGCAATAATATCCCCGCTTTTATTGGCCTGTGCTGCTCCATGCTGCTCGCGCTGGCACATTGGATTCACCCGTTTGGGTCATGCTGCTGGAGACCGGTATTATTGGAAAAAAAGGGACTCAAGCGCTTCTCCGTCTCATTCATTAGAACCTCCTTCACATTCACCACGACGACAACCACTTGACACGCCGGCTGATCACCGCTACTCATCATCCTCTACGTGATCTGAAGCGTCTTAATATCACGGATTAGTTGATTTCTGCTACTGCTACTCTCTTGGCGGCGCTGTTGCAGTTGCTGCCACTGGCAGATTGGCAAAAACTTCTGATCTATACGTACCTCTCACCCATTCATATCCTTTCTCAGATTCCTGTCACTTGCAACCTACAACCGTAATCCTCTCTTTCTTTTCTGCTATACCAGCGCGCTTCGTTTTTCTACTTTTCCCCTCAACACAATCAACACATCATTCTCTCTGTTCTCCCGCCTCTCTGCTAGGAACAAACTCTTTCATCGCGCCGGAGTCACGTACGGCTCTGGTTCTCTTTCACTACTAAGGTATGGTACCTCACTCCCCCTGTCGCCTGGCGCGTGGCACATTCTCACATCTAACCTCCAGAAAAAGCTGGTACCCTGCCCGCTACTTTACTTTACTTGCTTTACTTCACTTCAGTTCACCTACCTACCTACCTTCCATTCCCCTTACGCCTTCACCTCAACCTACATGATCCATCGTGCTTGTCATGGCTGAGAACGAGTCTCCCGCAAGGGAACCTTCCACCCGTGGTCGTGGCCGCGGTGGAAGAGGCCGTGGCGGACGAGGTAGAGGTGGTGGGAGAGGTGGCTCTACTACCGCCTTATCCAAGGCGACTACCGCAAAGGCTGGCCGTGGTGGCTCACGAAGAGGCCGAGCAAAGAACTTCTCAGATTCGCGTGTTCAAGCTGCCTATGAGCGACAAAGACACCTCAAAGCCAATTATCAAGCTGTTGCTCACGCGCTCAAGCCTGCCCTGCAAGAGCTTGCTGAGCGTACTATCGACGATGCTCTCCAAAATCCGGACAAGTACAAATATGCTGAAGCGTTCATCCCTGTGATGCGACAGCTTCAACACAACCTTGACGCCAAACTGGCAGAGCACAAGCGTCGTCATGACAAGGACATTGAGCTTGCCGAGCATTTACATCACGCCGACAATTACGTTGCCGAGCAAGAGTTCAAGGTATGTCATTTTCGGCTCTGACGTGACGTCTCCGTCGCCGAGATTTCTATGAGGCTCTTGGCATTTTACTGACGAACCCACCACAGAACGGTCTTGAAGAGATCGAAGAACAATTCTACCAAAGTCAAGAGAATCGTGCCCGAATTCTCAATTCATTGTACGACAAGGACCTTCCTGTCGATGTAAGTCAAAATTTCCTCAGCTTTTTCATCCTTACTCTGCCTTTCTTCCACCACTTGCATTCTCCAAATCACTGTCTGCCCATTGCGGTAATTGGGGGCGCAACTGCTGACACACATCACACAGGTCGTCGATGAGCAGTATGAGTACAAGATCATCACTGATGACCACTTCGACCACGAGTTCGGTATTTATGAATGCTATAAAGATGGTAGTCTGGTACCTTACCCGTCTCGTGTTCCAGGTACTCCCATGTGGCAAAAGGCACGCGACAACGAAGCCGCCGCCGTTGCCGCCGTTGCTGCCGCTGCCGCCGCTCCAGCCAAAGGCCGTGGCAGAGGTCGCGGTGCCAACAAGCGGAGAGCTCAAGAGCAACCTGAGGGCCAACCTACACCTAAGAAGAACACAAGAAGTAACGCTGAGGAAGCCGTCGCATCTCCCTCTCTTGCTGCTCCTGCCCCTGCCAAGGGTCTTCTCGCTTCTGCTGCTGAAGTCGAGGCGACACCTGAAGGTACACCAGCTGAGTCAGACTCAACCCCAGCATCCCCAGAGCCTCCCGCCTTTGTCAACGGTATCACACCTGCTGCTGTTGCTCGAGTCCAGAGTCTCAAGCTGCCTGCTCGTGAGAAGAGTCCTCCGCTGCCAAAGAACATCTCGGATCGAGATGAACATGGTTTCCGGATCTACAACCAGCGACCATCTCTGCGAGAAAAGGGCATCAACAGCCGCCTTTTCGTGCCTCGTCCATTCGAATTCGAGAGTTGGGAGATTGGTTTCAGAGACACGACAAATGACTCTAGCAAGGGTCATACCCGCGCCAAGCGTGGCAAGTATCTCGATACTCCCAACAGCAACGGTCTTCACATTGACCACTGGTGTAACGGCTATGATTATTCAGCCACAACACCCGAGGACTTCGACAAGGAGCTGGTAAAGCACTTCAACGTGCATCCCAAGTATGGCATCATCCTGCCTGGGGCACCTGCTGTCAAGGCCGAGAAGACCCCTCATGTCATGCCAGGAAAGCCTGTTGTGTACATCGCCAACCCTTCCGGTCGAATTTCTCACGCCTCACGCTCTTTCCTCAAAACTACGAACCACCGTCGTTCGGAGGATAACCCTTGGCGCGCCAAGATTGGGGCTTCCATGCGCCGATTCTGCAAACTTGACGAAATCGATCCCGATGACATTTCTATCTCTGAATATGTCCGTCCCGAAGAGGAACTGCGAAGCAAGTCTCTGGGAACTGCTATCATGGAGCTCGAGGCCAGACCTGTTGTCAGCCGAGCGCCATCCGAATCGGAAGAGCCAGAGGTTGAAGAGCAAGAAGACGAGCAAGAAGAGGTGACAGCCCTTCAGCCCGAAGCCGGGTTTACCGACCTCTCTGTTCTCGCTTACGCTGGTGCTTTCATTGAGGCACAGGAAGCTCCCAAGGCTCCCAAGCCTGCGCCTAAGCCCGCTCGTTATGACGCCATTCGCGATGTCTTTACTGATTCTAAGCCTGCATCTGCTCCTCAGCCAGACACTAGCTCTAGTGTCGGCCTTGACATCCTAGCTGCACTGAGCAATGTCGTGAGCACCTCCAACGAGCCTGCTCACATTCAAGACACAGTTCAAGTCTACGACGCTGCCGCAATCCCTGAGCATGCTATGAGCTACGAGCCGGCTCCAGTCGCTGAAGCTCCTCCCATGCTTGAGCCTATTGGTGTTCAAGAGCAATCAGCCTATCGTGATGCCGCTGCAAATGGCATGGGCTCCGCGCCCGTTTCCTCGTACGGAATGCATGAGCGTGACCCTCGAAGCTCACTTTCTCAGACTAATGAGCTTCCACCTGTCACTCCAAGCCAGGCACCTATTGACCCGCGGTACAATCCCAACCCTGTCGAGGTTCCTCAAGGGTACATGCACCAGCCTCGTGCACAACTGCCAATGCAACCGAGCGGCCCAGTGCATGGTCATCCTGGGGAGGCTATGCCCTACCCACCTATGCATGAACATGCCGTGTCACAGCATCCGTCAGTACGACACTCAGATTACCCTCCTCCCCCCCCCTCCCAAGGTCTTCCAGTTCAGGACCAGGGGGCGTACCTGTCACATAACAGCTACCCGACCCCAGATCACCGTGATGCTCACATGGCCGCTGGCCGTCCCATCGATCCAGGATACCCTCCGCGCCGTATGAGCGGTTACTCCGCCGAAGTCCCAAGTTACTCTCGTGCGTACTGGTCGCAGCCCCCTCCGCCGGGTCCGCCGCCTCCCGGGCCTCCAACTGGTGCTCCTGGACCTCCGGGACCAGCTCCAGGCCCAGTGCCTTCTCACTATTCATCACCAGCTCCCCCTCCTGCGCGGATCCCCTTTTCTCATAATGGCAGCGCCGAACCTCTACCGCCTTTGCGACCATCGCGGGGACGCAACCAGTCCCTTCAGGACGAGACCCTTTTGGAACCTAGCTTACGGTCCTCTGGTCACAGTAGCATGGGAGGCTCGTTCTACCCTCCTGGTCCTCCCCCTCCTCGCAACTACCACCGAGGCTATGCTGGCCCCGAGCCACATGGGCCACCGCCGCTGCAGCCCATCGCGACAGATCGAATTCTGCCAAACCCGCAGACTGCCGGGCCAGGTTATATGACCTCGCCTCATCAAGGCTACGCACATCAAGTACTTTCTCCAACGTATGCGAACCCCCCTCCTATGCCTCCGCACATGGCTCAAAGCCCCCAAGACAATCCTCAGGGTCTTCCCAATTCGGTTCATCGTCATCGGTCCACCCCTTCCGGGTCGTCTGACGCCAGCAACAAATATCGAAAGCTTCAGCCCGCCCCCGTTCCCGCGCACCGAGCGTGGCCGAATAAGCCCGAGCTCAAGACTATTCCGTATGATCACAAAGAGACCGGGTCCGCTGCCGCACTTCCTAGCTCGGGACCGACCCAGATTAGAGGCTGGAGTGTTAACCAAACACGCAAGCGAGGCGGCAAGGAGAAGAATGAGCGAGAGCCTGGCCAAGATCGAGAAGACTCGCGATAGAATGGTGATAACTCTTCGTCAAAGGCAGATGAGCAACCCAAGCCTAAGTCGGCTTTCAAGTCGGTACGATTCGCTGAGCCCCTCGTCGGTCTCCCGCCTGCTGGTCCTAAATCGAACAAACGCAAGGACATCGACACCGACTCGAATGGAGATGTTGTTGAGCTTGGGTCTTCAGTAGTGAAATGCGCGAAGACAATTAACTCCGTCGTACCAAAGAGAGAAATTATAGTAATCCAAGACGACAACCCGCACAAGCGACGACTACGCCCCAGAAAACCCACGACTACTCAGGCGGAACTTACTGCATCTTCAGTTGAGCCAGCAAAGAAGCAGCAGCCAAAAGTAACCCAATCGCGCAAGCGCAAGACTATCGAGACGGAACCTGCCCCTAAGGCAAAGAGAATCAAGATCGTCAGATCTGGCGCTTCGAAGAATGCGGACACTCAAGCTACAAGCCTCACTTCCAAGAGTGGCAAGTCCTCGAAGAACGACGGGCCTTCAGTCAAGGATGAATCTTCCGATGACCTCCAAATCATCATGTGTCAGCCAGCAACCATCACCATCGAGAGCACTGACGAGGGCTCAACTTAGAGCTCAACCCTAAGAGGAGAGACAGCTGGTAGCAAATATCAGTACCCTCCTTAACACTACTGCAGCACAGCTGCTACGATACCCCCAAAAAATACCCCCCAAACCCGGTCTTCCTAGACTATGACTTAATCTCATCAACGTTGAGGGCACAGGCCCTCCCTCATTCGCATCGGCGGCGTTAGGCAAGCATGCCCCCGGTCATACAGGGGTAGATCATCTGCATGCTATTTCCTCGCTTCAGCTTTCATTTCCAGCATTGGTTTCCGCGGACTACTTTGGCTTTCTTCTACTTGCTTTACCATGGAAGCGCAACCCGGGCGCTGGATACACTTCGGATAGGACTAAGGAAGTCCTACATAGCACTCAAAGGAGTTGATTTGCGCCTCTCAAGGAGAATAACAAGGCGCTTGCAAGCATGTTTTTTTTTGAGGGAATACAAAAAGCGCAAGGAGCGTGGATGTACCACGTATATACTACTAGGTCTGTATAGTTCACAGAACTAAATAAAGACGAATAACTCTAGTACTAGCCCTCTTGTAACGTGAACAGATGACAATGGCTTACCTTTGTGACATGTCTCGCCGATTAAATAGCCCTGCCTGAGATAACGTTGCATGAGACTGGTACGGTGATAAAACCATGAATTGCTACATCAAATCCCTTGGGCTTATTTAGATTCCATGCGCGCGGTGTCTTATTTATTGTACAAAGGTATCATCTATCCACAACTATTCTTCACCCCCTTAGCTAACTAAACCCCTTTATATCGAAAGTCGATATCAGATCAAATCAAAGCGTGAGCGAAATGGCTGGCCCCTCCCCTTCCTATCCTGTCCAAGATTTTCTGCAAATCGCCGCGACGTACCATTTTCTAATTGCATGCTGACGAAGTTCAACGCATCCGGCGTGTCTACTACTTTGCCTCCGAGTTGCCAGGGTTCGCCGCTGTCTCCTGAGCAGGCTGCTCGGCCGTGGGTTGTGCTGGCTGTTCCTGAACGGGCTGCTGAGGTGCCTGCGCGGCGTTGAATTGTTGTGTAGGGTCGGCCAGGGAGCCATCTGGCATGGAGATGAGGTTACCGTTCTGGGGTAGACCGCCGGGAATCATTATGGGGTTGTTGTGGTGAGGTAGGGCGCCCATGGCGGTTGGGTCGATGCCCATAGGGAGAGCATCCATGCCGCCGCCTAGCATCATGGGTGCACCGCCGTTGGGCACCGTGTGGTCGGTGAGCTGTGATGCGCCGAGCGAACCCTCTGGGTGCAGAGGGTACATGAGCGCTTCCATAGTGGTACCGTCAAAGACGACCATGTTCTGGATAGGCTGCTGGGTTTGCCCAAGGACGTTAATGACGTCTTGGGCGAGTTGGCCGCCGAGAATGGCTGCCACAGGGGAGATCTCGCTGACAAGGTTCTGGAGGAAGCTGCGCAAAAACTCTGGGCGGAGTGTCTCGCTGGGAAGTCCGAGAGCCTTGTGCTTCTGGGTAGCGATCTGCGTGAACATCTTAAGGTCATCACGGTTGCTTGGGACTCGGCCGTTCTGGAGCTGCATGAACTCCCAGAGGGCGCGGAGACAAGACAGAGCAGGGGTTACGCTCTTGAGCCGCCGCTTGGACTGGGTGTACTCGGTAGGTAGTACAGCTACATCGCTGGCAAGGAACCATGTGGAATAGAGCTCGCGTTTGGTAACAGACTCAACCGTCTTGGGGCCCTCCTTGCGGGTCTGAACGTCGACGATAGTACGTGTACGAGTCTCTGGGCCGTTAGAAGTAGGGACGTTTCCGAGATCGCGCTGGATAACATAGTCGTGTTCGATAAGGTCGCTGAAAATGAAGCCATAGAGGCCATGGCAGCCGGCCGCATAGAATGCTTTGCAGTTCAGGCGTGTGGCGGTGTTGATGATGTTGAAAGACTCGGGGTCGAGGTCAGTCGCAATGACAATGTCGTAGCCAGCGAAGTAGCTGGGTCCCTTGGTCTTGACACCTTCTGTATCCACGTGGACGCGAACACGAGGGTTGAGCTTCTGAAGGGCGGCACTGGCAACTTGAGCGCGGTTCTGGCCAATGACGTCCTCACCATCAGGGAGGAAGAATTGGGCGCCTCGGTCAGCTTCAGTGACAGTAGCACTGTCGAGGAGAGTGAGAGAGCCAACACCGGCGAGGACAAGATTCTTTGCGATCTCGTTGGCAAGGGCCTTGATGGTGATGAGGAGGATATTTGCGCTCTGAATCTTTGCCTGGGCGGCCATGCCCCAGAGGCGGATTTGACGGTCATAGAGGGCAATCTCATCTGGCGCATGTTAGAGCTAGTCTCTAGTGATTATGCGATTCGCTCGCGCAAAACTTACCAGCGCTGACAGTAGCGGGAGGGGGTGCTACCGGAAGATTGAAACCGTGATCTTGGCCATTTGGCAAGCCCATTCCAGCTTGCATCATGAATGAAGGATCGGCCATGGGCATCTGCATAGCCATCATGGAGGGGTCTGCCATGAGCGAGGGATTGGCCAACATGCCTAAAGCCTCAGGGTTCATGGAGCTGAGGAGATGCTCTGGTAGCTGAGGGATACCGTTGCCATTGATATTGGCGCTGGCATCGATGGAAGGTATTCCCGCTGAGACTGAAGCATCTGGGAGCTGTTGCGCTTGAGGCGCAGCTTGAGGCTGGCCTTGATCCTGGTTTGAGGTGTCCATCGGAGATAGAGATGCGAGACGCGAGATGAAGGCAGAGAACAGAGTCGATGAAGTAAGATGAGGCTGACGCAGTCTTGAGGTCGTCGCTTATCCCTGCGCAAGGCTGAGAGGCTGTTGGGCGATATCGCAGTGTTGTTATGAATGAGATGAGGCCAAGACGCGTGACGAGAAGAGCCCAGCCTGCTGGGTTATTTTCAGCTCCTCCAGGTCAACCCAGACCCTCCTCATTCGCCGTATGCACAAGTACCCGAGCCGAAATTGCGGGCGGATATGCACGTATGTTTGCTTGTTTGTCAAAGGAAAGCTTGATATATCATAGTCGAAATTCGGGCGGATGTTGGCTTTCAAGGTCGAGGTGCCGTGAACTTAATGAGCTGGTACCGAAATGATTGGCTGGCAGAAATTGTTAGCGGGATCGACATACAGTACGTGCTAGGTGGGTCGTAAACGCGCTCTGGGGAACTGAATGCACTATACTTGATACTAGATACAAGGTTGATTAGCCGATTTAAGTATTATTCTACTTCGTAAAGTGTTTTATATTGCCCATCGAAGCTCCGTGGTACCTCTTATCTTCATTCATCGATATTCTGCTGCTTCTATATAGTAGAAACCGTCTCGTACCGACAAGCGGGAACGGTCCGCTGTACTAGATTGATGGTGCCAAAGGCCCCTGATAATCACGTGAGATGAATGGGACGTCAATTATGTTTCTGAGTGAATGTTTAACAAACAGACAAGGCGTATAAATGCCTAAAAATACAGTGAGAACAGGCTGACCTACATCTCTCAGTCCAAATTCCCCTTCACTATTCACTAGCGCATTGCTGAGACTACGGTATACTGTTATCTAGGACGGCACAGCTGAAAACTTGCGCAACGTAGCACAGGATTTAGCCGTGTTACAACATATTTGAGCAAGTTTTAGGATAGACTTAGATGATATCATTAGAATAATAATACAATCTAAGGATTATATTTTGATATTTGATCCTAAATTTCTCAAATTTTCATTCTTCTTTCCTCATCTCTCAGTAAGTTCCTGGATGGATTACTGTGTGCCATGGATGTTTTCCTTGGACCGCTGGTTGGAATCTGTGGCTTACAGCAGGCAATTCATTTACAGGCCTCCCTCGCCGTGGCTTTTTACCGCCTTTGTCCCCCATATGAATGCGTGGTTGGAAGGGTCAGCCAGGCTACAGTGTTTCTGCCTTTCACAAAGAACCTCTCTTGTATTTATATCTGGTTACGTGTACCATACTGCGTTATTCGCTGTGACATTATCTCCTGTCATAGAGCCTCACCGCTGTGTATGCCCACCCTCGACACTATCATTTTTTTCGTCTTCGTTCGCGTCGTTTTCATCTCATGGTGAGTCTGGCCCTCTCCACCCGCTTTACCAGCTCTCTCCGCTCGCCCCCGCCAAACAACGGCCGTCACAATCATGCCCCTCTGCTAAGGTAGGCTGGCTCATGTGCGTCGTACGCCTGACCTGGGTGGAGGACGACCTTGGCAATAGAGTGCAAAGAAAAAGACGCAACTTCTCCTTACTTTGGCGAGCGGAGAGTAGAAGGGCGGATGAGAAGAGACAAGTGAAGACATCTATTAGCTTACACAGAACCCCCACAGCCGAGTCATCTGCACCGTGTCTGTAGGCTATCGCTCCTCAACCCTCGTCGCCAGCGAGAGAATACCAAGGCCAGGTCGTGACTCCAAGAGCCTCTGCTCACGTGGTGAGAGCGAAAGAAGTCGCCATTTGTAGAACCGAGTGCTACATACCTTACCGTACCATACCAGAGCATACAATTGCCTCACTTTACCGACTGCGTGAACGACGACAATTAAATAGCCGCTATAATCACCATCATCATCGCTGTCGCTACCCTTATCCACCTTTAATCCAACAAAAGACGGGACCATCGCCATCCACTTCGCTTCGCCTCGCTTCACTACACCCCACGTCATAAGCCGTCCATAATTATAGTCATAGCCGCCCACCGACTAGTGAAACGAAACCCCCGTCCCGCAGTTTAATTCACAATGTCAGGCCGGTCGGGACCAAACTCGCACCGTCGACATTCTCGAGAACCTCTTGACGACTTCCCACCGCTTCCCATGCCACCAAGACTGCCGTCACTTCGTGCCCTGGCTCACGCTCAGCGAGATCGAGACCGAGATAGCCCCTCGCCGACTTCGTCCAACCGCCCACAGTCCCGACACTGGTCAGCGGCCTCACGCCGCGCCGACCGTATCCGGAACCTCGAGAACAGAGCCCCCGGCCCTGGCTTCGACGACTTTGAACGTCCCATGGACGACGGCTGGCCTACCGCTCGACGTACTGACCGCATGCGTGCTGCCGCCGCCGCCGAGAACAACAGACCCGCGAACCTTGAGGACCTAGATCGTCACCTCGAGGAAGCCAACTCGCACCTACGGGCCCTACTAGACCTCCAGAACCACCCCGGCCTAACTCCTCCGCTCATGCCGCCCAACTTCTCCCCTCCCCTCCGTCCTTCAGACCTCCCCGACTCAAATCGACGGCACAAGCGCCGGAAGCTGGATTCTGACCGTCTCGCGCCCGCCTACCGGGGCTTTCGCTATGGAAAGTATGGCCAGGTCGAGCAGGGTGACCTCAAGATGGAGATTGTCAGTTGTGATGGAGGCATGTTTTCCAACGAGTCGTCATACGCCACCGAGAATATCCTCAAAGACGACGCTTCAGTGTACTGCACGAAGGGAAACCGGTGTAATATAGTCTTGAGGCATCAGGGTGGCACTGTCTTTACTCTCCGGGAGCTGGTCATCAAGGCGCCTGCGTCGATGAACTATTCACATCCGTATGTTGCCCCATGCGTAGTCGTGTGATACGGGCAGCGTGGCTGACTATGCAACAGCGTGAGAGAAGGAATGGTCTTTGTAGCCATGAACCAGGACGAAGTGCTCAGCCGGACAGCCCAGTATCAGATTCAATACGCACCAAGGACTGAGTCAAATTATGAGGAAGGGGACCCGAGAGCCTTGCAACCCATACCGACCGATATAATATCGGTCCAACACCATGAGAATGGAACTACAACTACGAGATCACGGCCAGCATATGTCTACCGCAGTAGTACCGACGATTACGAGTCACGGACTCCCCAGATGCCTCGGGAATTCGCCTCAAACCTCCCCGAGTTCCAAGTTATCACCGAATGTAGCGACGATGAGGAGGACGAGTTTGACGGCCCCCGTTTCCTCCGTCGCGCACCTAATCGCATCGGCTCACTCCCCTTTGAAACCCTCGACTCTGACTCCGACGAAGGCGGCAATCCCTTTGACCCCGAATACCTCGACGACCATCATCCCTCCCACTGGCGCCTTTATAGCAGTGCCGCCAACACCAGCGGCCCAGGCTTCTCCCCCCCTTCATCGCGTCGCCGTGAACGGGAGAGGGAGCGCGAGAGGGAACGAGAGCGAGAACGGGAGCGAGAACACGATCGCTCTAACCTGACCCTTACCGCAGCCTGGGAAGCCCACGCCTCTGCCACGCAAGATGCCGTACGCGCCGTTGGCGGTGGCGAGCTTCTCTCTCCGCACGCTCGCTTCTACATTGAAAAGAAGAAGAGCAAGTGTACCATCCGCTTCGACCCCCCTGTATCAGGTCGATTTATCCTCCTCAAGATGTGGAGCTCCCACCACGATCCTACCAGCAACATTGATATTCAGTCCATTCTGGCTCGAGGTTATGCAGGACCCCGCTACTTTCCCTCAGTTCAGCTGCGCTGAAACCATTCGTACTTGGAGATGATCAAGATATGCATGTTTAGCGAAGCCTGAGTCGTCCATCTTGTGGCGTAAAATGGCAGTATACCCCAAACAAATATTGACTGGCTATCATGTGCTTGAAGACTATAATTTAGAAGCATCAGTTACAAGTCAGGCAGAATAGTTGATTGGAATCAAGAAGCACTTTTCGATTCAGCCTAACACCATCTGCCGTTGTAAAGATATTTGCAGTCCAAACCAGTCTACCCATGCGCCAAACCCCCGACCATCTTTCTGATACTAATGATGCTGAATGCCAATGAACTAGTCTCCCCAAAACCCATGCGCCAAATCGCCCACCATCTTTCTGGTACTGATCCTTCTGTTTTAGCCGCCTAAGGCCGAGGTATCATCATTAGACCCGGGAAGAAGAGCGACTCTTGTTGGGGCCCGTAACGGGGTCTCTCGGAATATCCAGGGCAGCCGCTAACAGGGTAACGAAGATGGCAATGGCCCTGTGATAGTAAGTTAGTGGTGATCGTGGTGCAATGCAAGTTGGATAGACTTACAAGTTGATGTGAGCAGCTATGATTGCTTTTTTGCCAAGGCCCCAGTAGATATCGAAGGGGAACTCGAAACTGAGAGTGGACCAGCCATAGAAGAAGACAGCCAAGTACAAGAAAGTGACCACGGCCATGAACCGGAGGACATAGTTGGCGACGTGATGCTCGAAATGCCGACCTCTGGTGAAGAGATCCCACAGCATAAGGGAGACGCTGAACCAGGTGATGAAGAAGAGGGCTGCAAGGAAGATAATGGGGACACTGGCGGTGGATAGGTGTTCAGCTGGGTTCCGAACCATTCGTCGACCGTCGTCGGACCATTGAAGATAGATTGACCAGGAAAGGCGCTCTTGGACAGTTGGGTCGTCGAACAGTGCGGCATGCTTCTCGGCGAAATGCAGAGCAGTAAGGGTAGTGAGAATGGCGGCGACTAGGTTTGTGACCATGAAGATGGCAAGCAATGCTTGCAGGATTGCACGGGCCACAGAGCCATCCTCCTTGAAGAAGTCCTTCATGTCCTTCATGATCTTCATG
This sequence comes from Fusarium stilboides, assembly GCA_014822085.1. NCBI lineage: Eukaryota > Fungi > Ascomycota > Sordariomycetes > Hypocreales > Nectriaceae > Fusarium > Fusarium stilboides. The sequence goes on from JAASAY010000036.1 coordinate 13,606, forward strand.
ATGATAAACAAAATAACTGCAAGGGGTTGATGGGGATATGATGTGCGATGTGTGATACGTGATGTGTGATGTGTGATGTGTGATGTGTGATGTGTGATGTGTGATGTGTGATGTGTGATGTGTGATGTGTGATGTATGATGTATGATGGTGATGGGGAGGAAGAAGAGCAGCTCGGAGAGGAGATGATGGGTTTTGTTCAGTTTTCTCGAGTTCCTTCCTTCCAGGAAGAGACGACGGGAGAAGGAAACTGCACATGGGGAGGGAGAGCCTCGTTGCAGTCGAGATCTTGTCAAATATTACCATAAAAAATTAGGATTCTTGTCAAATATTATCATCAAAAATTAGGATGAGTCTTTAGGATCTCACCAAAACTCTATAGCAGCGTAGTGAATCCTTACGCAAATCTATTACTACTTAAGTTTGTGAATACCTTCATATGCCTGATTTTTCTCAAGATCTTGCGGGACCATTCTTCCCATCTCCGTAGTTGGAAGCCTCAAGCTCTTTCTTCAATCGTAGTAGGTGATGAAGCGAAGTAAGAGTGGTTGGTAAGTATGCTCATGGCTTCCTTGATTATTGAGTATCTCTTCGATGCGTGAGGTAAGAGCTGGGCCTTTCAACTGCCCCAAAGTGCTTCGGGTCCGAGTCACTCTTGGTCGTTACCTAGTGCTAGAGGTACTTTTATCTTAAGCAGGTAGGACCTTAGGTAGGCGCACAGGCAGATACTGGTGATGAGAGTGGCGCAGCAGGCGGTCCAACTACTAGGTAGAGCTCGAGAGGAACCGGTCAATATGGATGCTGGTGAGTTTAGAAATGTATAGTCTGAACTACTATAAAGGCTGAATAGGGAGTAGAAACTCCTAATCTATAAAGATCACCCACTACACTACCATCACTACTTACTCAATACGGAAAATTCTCAATTACAACGATCGCCTGCCTGAACATTTGTCATCACATCCATTAGGTATTTGAGGACAGAACCTCTCATAGAATAGCCTCGTTTAGCTTTGTTTCAGTTACGTGGACGGTTGAAAAAGGAGGTTGGGGCTTCCGCAAGCGAACAATGGCAATGACGATGATGGTGGAACCAGTACGAATGACGAAGGAAGGGTCGAGGCTGGCTGAAGCTGTCCAAGATTGACGACATGACAGTTTGAACGGGTTGGGTTCATTCGCCAAGACCTCAGGCGGCAGAGCTGAGCAAGAGCTGGAATTCGGTGTAGATGCTATTCCAACAACCAAGTCCGAAAGTGGTTTACACAGGTTGCAAATCCTCAAAAGTGGTCCCTAACTTACCTACTCTTGCCACCCTAAATTTTATAAAGCTCTACAAAGCTTATTACATAACTTATATAAATAAATAATAATACTATTAAAGAGATCTCTAAATACTATTTATTATAGCCCTAATTACTTAATATTTAATAATAATTATATATATAAATCTAGCTGATGTAAAACTTCTGGGGCTTATACTAACACTAGTATTTATAATCCTTGCAACCTATCTACCTGTACTCCAATACATCACAATCCAACTATCAATCCGGGCGAAAGCGGCCGACAGGTGGATGCTGGGAGACTTTCCTCCCAAGAGCCGAGACTGTGCCTGAGAACTCCACATGGCGATCGACCATTCACAACCTTGCGATGATGAAGGCAACTTGACGCCATAGCCAAACTCCTGATCAACTTGAATGACCACAAGCCAAGCCACAAGGCGCCACAGATCGTGGCAACCAAGCATCAACGTGCCGGGGCCGAAGTCTGTTCCTGTTCTAGGAAGATGTTAGTGGACCAAATGGGGAAGGGAATGGCCTCGACTCGCTAAGAGGCGGTCAGAGTTTGAGGAGGATCGTGGGCTGAAGAATGGATATGCATAGAAAAGCTTGAGATTTTTTTTGGCGTTGACGAAATGCTTTAACTTTACTTTACTTTGTCCTTCTTTCTGCAGATTCCCGTCCCGTTGAAGATGTGCAGGGGACGTCGAACGGGTTGTATTTTTGTGCAGTAGTGTCATGCAGGTAAGGTGATACTACATGATTTATGGACAACGTTGATCCGTCAGTATTCTTAATTATGGGCTCAGTTTCAAGGACCCAGTATTGAGGGAATATTCATCCAAGGAGTCACTGCCAGCGAGCACCTGTGCGATTTAGGCCTCGATATTGAATCGAGTTCCCTTGATCATCAACTATTGCCTGGACGGGTCACTCATGACTCTACAAATTACGTAGGGCGAGACCAACCTCCAACTACGTCAAGCCCAAAGCTGTAAAGTGGTTTGCTAGAGACAGTGGCGCGTCCCTACATTCCTCAGCGTTCAGGGATCAACGCTAGGGGCGTTACCAGGCTCGGCTGGCTTGCTCGCCAACAGTCGTAGTGAGACACTACGAGACGACATCTACCACTGTCTTTTCCGGAAAGAGTCTCAGAGACAAATCGAACGTCTTCCTTAGAAATGCAGATACGCTCATACTTTAATAGATTGACTTGATAGTCGCTCGGAGCTATATCAACTGGTGGCTGCAGAATTGCCTAATCTGTACAAGTCCGCTGAATCGCACTAAAGGACCCCTCCACAGACTCCAATCAACCACTCAACTCACCCCAATCAACCCATCCCCATCCCCGTCCAACCATGACAGGAACTTAACCTAGCCATCCCATACTGTACCCGTCCATCCGTGGAGGGTCCTTGGTTGGTCTGGTTTGGTGCTTGGGATTGGGTTGCCAGCCGAACGCGGCCACACACAGAGAGAATGTGCAGGTGGTGTTAAGGTTATTATCTTGCCCTCCTCATCCGCCATTAAACCACTTCTCCTCCATCGCCAACTCTCTCACGTCCACCACCTACGAGTCTCCTCCAGATCTCCTCGTCCACGTTCTATACGAAGCAATCAACTTCCAACGTTCTCCACCCAATATATCTCAACACGATCGTCACTACTAGCGCCCTTCTGGTGCTTGTTTTACTGGGTTCCTTACCTTGGACCCCTGCTCCGTCAAATCTCCCAAGCCCCTTGGAACCGAAACGTTTGCAATTATGCAGCCTCTGGATCCCCAGGGGCTCGTAGACGATCGAGCTGTGGAGGAGGAGCATGAACAGTTTCCTATCGACTACCGTTCGCGTCTAACGGGGCCGAGTTCCCCTGGCTCCAGTATTCGCGCTTCGACCGCCCGGAGACGAGCTGCTCTGACAAACAAACCCGTAAACAACCATCTATCAGAAACAACCTCCCTCCGTCTCTCCCCCGCGGCTCTCAAGACTCCCTCCGCTCCTCAGCCGAAAACTCGCTCAGCTCCTGTCCCTCTCGTGTTGGCTCCTCCTTCAGCTGCGCATCATCCTCCCAGCGCTTCCGCACGAACCCGCGATTCCGGATCTCATGTAGAACCTACCTCCCCAAAGCTCCAGTCTCCTTTGCGCCAGTCCATCACCTTCAACGAGACCAACTCTGACGTTGAATCACCATTCTACAAGCTCTCCACCGGTCAAACCAGGCCTCTCTCTGTCGACATGTCCTTTACTGGTGACAAGAGGTCTACTACAGTCAGGTCTAGATCAAGCTTGCCGGCCGTTGCGGAAGAAACTCCTCGAAATCGTTTCCCAAATTGGTTCTCGCGTCCCAACGCATCATCACCTTCATCTTCAGTTGCTCCGGAACCTCGACGGCGTAGCACGTCTTCCGCAACTAAATTCAACTTCTTTGGCTCTCTTTCTCCCTCTACCGCTTCTCCTTCAGAGGCACAAAACGAAGCCCTCATGAATCTCGACATCGAAAAGGGTCTCTTTCCTAACGGCGTTCCTGTCGAGGGAACTGCATTCTCACCATCTGCCTTCAAGAACCTGCAGATGAACGCCACCGGTCTATTGAGCAAGTTCCAGGCTGCTTATGAACAACGCACAGCTGAATTCAATGAGCTTCGGGCTGAGCGTGATATCCAAGAGTTCACCAAGAGTGATGGAGAGGCCAAGATTGAGAAACTTGAGAAACAGCTCGAGGACCAAGCATCACAGATGGCTGAACGTGACGCTATGATCGAGTATCTGCTCAACCGATTAGCACAAGAGAAGGATCGCACAGATGAGGACTCAACCGGCGAAAAAGAGAACATTAACTCAGCAGCTTCGACCGTGTCGGAAGACTTGGGTGTTGACGAGGACCGACTGAGGCGCTGGCGAAAGAGCACCTCGACGTCTTCTGACGATGAGAGCGTGGATGAAGCCAGCGTCTTCTCTCGATCCAGAAGCCCGACTATCTGCACCAGCATGTCAGAGATTAGCCCTGTTACAGCGCCTGTCGCTCAGCCCAAGCCGGTCACCCTTGAGCCTCCCCGCGCTGCACGAGGCAGCAACCCCCAAATGAACACATTCCAGAAACTCATCAGAGGCATGTCTAGCGAGGTAATGAAGCCCACCACTACTACGACTTGCCGCAATTGCCAAGGACAAAACGCTAGTATGGCTTGGGACACGGTCAATCTCCTCAAGGACGAGAACAAGGGACTCAAGGATAGAGTGGAAGAATTGGAAACAGCAGTGGAGGGTGCTCTGGATGCTGTTAATGGTCTTGGGTTATGATACAGCTCCAAGCTGTGAGTAAAATCATCATGACCTGATGTGAGACCCTTGACGGGTACTCAACTGCATTGGTACGTGGAAAACGGCGTTACGATCACTCTTCGTACTGTGTTGGTGGCTTTAAAATGGCCTATTTTTGTTTATTGGTGTTCTGGGGTTTCAAAGCCGAACTGGGTATACGGCGGCGTTTCTGGGCATTTGATACCATTCTGCATACTTGGTCCAAGGACCATTTCTACCCTCGTTAGCATAGAGACAGGCTAGTCTCGAGAGATACCTTTATCATGATTTGACCTACTAGATTGAATCAATCTGAACCTTTACATGAGTCTTGCCTAAAATTCCAAATGGATTCCTGAATACCTGTGTCTTCGAGGACGGTTGATGAAGTACATGATGGCCATACAGCCTGCGTTGAGAATCGCCACGACGGGCCAATATGCAAGTCTCGAGACCTTAAATACTCAACAGGTTCCTGCGGCATGTCGCCTGGCGTTGATACCTCCCATGCTTCAATATGTCACCAATCGGGGTCCTCTCCAACCACGGCAACATCATCAGTCTCACAGGTACGACTCCCTCTGCCGTTCCTTGCTTTGGATAATTTCTTTCAATTGACGGGTTCCGTAATCTGATCGAACACCTTCCTCGCTGCAGGAGGTATATGTACAAAACTTCTCACTTCTCAATGCATGCATTCCAGCTCGGCCTAGTCCTCCACTCCCGTACACGCCCACTAGATTGTCTCGCCGTGCGACTCGACGTGATGATGCTCGTCCTGGAGGAAGAAATACTCGTAGCCGCAGTAGGCAGTGAAAGCGACAGTGGCGATGCCGAGGCCGGGAAAACCACTCCTGAGACGGTTCCAACGGGTGTAGGGGCCCTGGTATCGCCAGGCCTCACTGGAGAGAAGGGATAGTCAGTACAACGGGCTTGTATATGGTTGAATGGTTAACAAAAGGTGATTACGGACTTTCGCTCCCAGGGATCGTATCGAGGCTGGCCGGTGGATGCTTGGAAGGCCCGCATGTTGAAGCCGGTGATGTTGGGCTTGGGTCCGCCCGCGGCGGCTCGTAGCACTCTACATGGCGCAATAGTTAGAAAACCAAGTTCATATCCGTCACTAGCAGAGGCCAATTGATGCAGGAGCAGCTGTAGGAGTGCGCGTCGTACCTCGTAGCAAGCATCGTGGGCTGAGAGAGAGATTCTGGCTGGTGGTTGGATCTGACGACAAATGAAATGGGCGAATGGAGAGCGAGCCAATTCGACGTTAGTGATGCTCTGCTCTCTCCCCGTCACTGTAAACTGGGGCTCTTTCTCTCGGCTGGCACGCACAAGGACGGATCGGATCAAAGTTGGCCGGTCCCTCCGATATGATGCACGGACCATTCGACTCCCGCCCTCCTCATCTGTGCCCTCAAGAGTAGAAGCATATCATCGACAACTTGTTGAAGCTTTTATCCCCCTCTCTGGACGCTTATTACTAGCTACAGAAACCGAAAAATCAGAAGAAAGTTATCCAGGGTCGCGAGCGAACATTTTTCTTGCCGTTAGAGGAATAGCTCCCGTCGCATATCTCTATCGTCACTCTCCCGCCCACTCTCTCCACCATTCGACGTGGAATCAGATAAACCACCCGCCGACAGCGCACCCACGTCACGAGCCCTCGACGACACCCGTTGCTACCGCAGGTACTCGATTTGACCTGGGAGAAGCTCGTAGAGCCCATTCAATCTTGCGAAGCTATCTCAATGAGCAGTCATCGCGGCCGTCGAGGTAACACGTTTCAATCCCAACCGTCGCGTTAGAGACCGCCGCCATCCAACCCCAACCCTCGCCCGCCTCCGGGGCTACCCATACCCGCAAACGCTGGTTGGAAAAGAAGCCCTCGCCGCAAACCTCTCCCTCACAACTCGCAACCTGACCCTAACGATCCACAACCTGGGGCGTACCAGCAAACACACCAAAGCGTTGGTGCCGAACGAGCCTTTGCTAGGAACAACGGTTTTAACCAAAACTACTTCATGCCACCGCCGCAACTTAGGGGCTTCGGCGGGGGGCCTGCCGTCGCAGCGCCATATCACCAGGGTGGTTTCCCTTCCCACGCCCAACCACAAGGAGGCCATCTGGGCGCAAACCAATACCTAAACACCAATGCACAGCTGGGACCTTTCGCGACTGCCAACGGCAATGCCTTCACTACAGCTGGCCTTAACGGCCAAGGGTTCGCCGATACAGGATTTGGGAGTCAAAGCGCAAGAATGGGCTTTCATGGCCCCGCCGCCGCACTACAACAACCGCAACATGGACAGGTCCACCAGAACATGTTGATGGAGCATCCAGGAATCAGGTCGCATCCTAACAAGGGCAGAATACGAGAAGTATGGAAGCACAACTTGCATGAGGAAATGGCTGTATTGCGAGATCTGGTGGACAAGTATCCCTACATTGCTATGGTAAGGTCCAAGGAATAAGCGCCGTTTCTCGAGACAGACGTACTAATGGCTGTGAAAAGGATACCGAATTTCCAGGTGTGGTTTCAAGACCCATGGGAGGATTCCGAGGGAAAAGCGACTACCACTACCAATGTTTGCGAACCAACGTCGACATGCTCAAGGTCATTCAGATTGGCCTCACTTTCTTTAACGAGGACGGCGAGACCCCACCAGCACGACCCACGAACGATCTCAAGCTCGGCGCAGCTGCTCAAAGGGCAGCAACCAATGCTCCCTTCCCTTGCTCTTGGCAGTTCAACTTCAAGTTCTCCCTCAAGGACGATATGTACAACGAGAAATCCATAGAATCACTCCAACAAGCGGGCATCGACTTTAACCTTCTCGAACGCGACGGTATCGATCCCCACGAATTCGCCTCCCTCCTTATCCCCTCCGGTCTCGTATGCTTCGATAATGTCCGATGGATCTCGTTTCACGGTGGTTACGATTTTGGCTATCTAACTAAGCTCCTCATCTGCATGCCCCTCCCTAACGATGAGGTCGACTTTGATCACAAGATGAAGCTCTATTTCCCAACGACATACGACGTGAAGCACTTGATGAAGCATGCTATCAGACTTCACAACTCCGGTCTTCTCACGCCCAACGATCCCAGTAGTGCTGAGATTCTGCAAAAATTTGAGCACAAATCTGGACTCGAAAACATCGCCGAGACCCTTAAGATCAAGCGCGTTGGCTCAGCCCATCAAGCAGGCTCGGACTCCCTACTTACTGGCAAGGTTTTCTTCCAAATGCGCGACAAGATCTTCGCCGGCGACATCCCTGATGAGCATGTCGGCAAGGTCTGGGGTCTGGGTTTCCCTGACTCGAGTGTACTCATGTCAATGATGAACCAGCAAACTGGGAACGACAACCAGACCAACGGCAACGGGCCCAGCACACCCAACACTACGAGCGCTGGGTTGGCTACCACCCCTGGACCCCAAGGCCACAATGGCATCATCAACACAGGACCTATGACTCCTGGAGGAGGGGGTGGTGTATTTGGCAGCTTTGCTTTTGGAGGAAACCGATGAAGAAGAGTAGGCCTTGCGAGAGTTGTTTGCTCTTGAGGCTATGAAATATGCTGATCCTATTAATGCTTCTGTGCCTCTTGCGTTGTGCCCCTTTTGCCATTCACCTACACTTTCTCCTTATAACCGTTCGTTCTACTATAAATAAGGCATCGCTTTGTATGAAATGAGGCAAGGTGGCGGGACCTTGCACGTTTCAACCCTCTTTGATATCGTGCTCTGTACGTGCCGCTCCGATACTCTGCACGTTTCTCACGTTTTTGATATAGGTAGTTGGGGTTTCCAGGGAATCAATGGGGAAAAAGGACCGGGAAAGACACGGATGGGAGAGGACTCTGTTGGCGCCGCGCTGTATGCTGTATTGTATGGTTAACTGGGGAGTTAGCACCTTGAATTTGACTCTTGTGAAGTTATTTGTGTTCTCCTTATCACTTATACTTGTGTATATGGCCTGTCAAGACATGAATAGCTGAGCTATGTCTGCAGCGATGCGCTGTGGTTTCGTAATGTACATTTGATTGTATGCCCTGAACGCCAAACCTAGAAGTATGTCCTTATAACGCCCAAACCTGTTTACACCCTGGTGCTTCCAAACAAGCTCCCATCTTTATGTGATGTAGACCTTCTTAAGTGTCTCGACGGGGAAAATCTCACCCGTTCGCAAATCCTTAACCTGGTCCGAAGGCAAGCCATTCTTTCTGGCCTGAGTTTCCAGGCGATCCCTTCCATAGACGCTTCCGTTGGGAAGTAGTCGCAGGTCATGCTCGACATGACTTTGTGTGTGATGAGCGTACGGCACGTTGCGCGCGAGTTCGTTGAGCTCGGTAGAGCAAATGGGGCAAACGCCATGGCCGAGCGTCGAAGCCGCTGCTGCCGCCGCTTCAGATGGTCCAGGCGTATGAGTCGCAGACGAGGTATGCGATGATGGTGCGGAAGAATGAGCATGACAGGCGGGTGTCTTAAGGGCGGAGAGACCAGAGGATAGCGCGACGTGAAGAAGTGGTACTGCAGGAAGGGCGAGGAGCTGATTGTGCGTCGTCGTGAAGAGGTCGGCGAGCTCAGCCCAGCGGGAGGGCCTGTAGAGTTCTGCGTATGCCTCGGAGGCGGGCGAATTTGGAGGAAAGGCAAGGAGACCGCAGACTTTCTGAGCTTCTTGGGGAAACGAGGCTCGGTATGGAATGAGGTGCTTCTTTGCGTGTGCGATGGCTTCGGTGAGCTTGGTTGAGGATTGAGAGCGGACGAGTTCGATATACTGCTGGAAGCGAAGCATGAACTCGAGTTTACTCTGCGAGAACGTCAGTATAACACTGGATAGAAACATGTATGAAGAAATCGTACCTCCATCTTTCGTAGCTCTTTCTTGTTGTCGGTGCACCACGCCAGAGCCTCAGTGACACTCCCATTCATGAGGGCTTCCCGAATACGACTCGCAGCAACAAAAGTGTCGACATCAACTAGGTTAGTGATACCACGCTGCTGCGCCAACTCTGCCGCGGTCTCGTTGTACCCATGTCGAAGCAGATAGTCTGCCAACAGCCGATCCAGTCTTTTCCTGCTCCAGTTCTCGTACTTGACATCTTCGACAGAATCCATCGTGTACAATTCGTCGAGGTGCGCAATGCGGGCAGCAGCCTGGGTGTGCAGACGTGCTTCCTCGGCAGCGTTGGCTGCGAGTTTGCGCTTCACACCGCGCATGCGGGAGATCATGGCGTCGAGGTTGCGGAGGACATCTTGCTGTGATGCGCGGCCGGAGACGGCGGCGGTAGCAGAGTCTTTGAGAAGTGCCTTGAGAGCGGAAGTGTCTTTTTCGATGGTGAAATGGGCGGCGCGGAAGTTCTTGCGAAGGAGTTCGGAAGGGAGACGAAGGAGTGGTTGGTCCTGGTGTTGGCTGTCAGTGGTGCACTATCAAGAAGCGGTGATGGGGTGGACTTACAAGTAGTAGATGTTCGTTGTGTTTGATCTGGGAGAGTTCGTGATCTCCCATTGTGAAGGTTTGGCGATGAAGATTAGGATTTAGTTATTCAGATTGGTGTTTGAGACATGAACGCCCATGGAAAGCGGAGGTTGAATGCTCCGATGATAGGAATCGCTTGACGTTATCGTGCCCAGGATAAGAGTGAAGTCAAGTCAAAGTGAAGTGGGTTGTGTCATGAGTGGGTGAGCTCCGAGGTACGTACATGACCTCCACTCCCTGTACCGTCCCGTCCTCGGAACATGGGATGTGGGGCCCCGGCTTGGTCATGAAATCCCGCTGTAAGCGAGGATGAGGAATGATCGCCTCAGTGAATCAATACTACTACTACTGCGTATAGTCGACTACCTGTCATAGATACGAGATATACTTTCAGACTTGGATTCCGGCTACGGATAAAGAACCATGGACATCCACTTCCCAGTGTTCGTGATCAGCCTGCATTTGGTATGACAAGAATCTCCTCTGGCGCGAACGCTCAGTGGCCCATCCAGAACCCCCAAGGTCGGCTGGCTGCATGAAACAGATATAGATCAAGGCGGAGAAACAGGGTATTGAATCTGATACTCTTTAGACAAGAGACTTGGGCATCGTATTGTCATGCAGCTGGCTAGCTACTCGGATCTATGCTGTGACACCTGTCTTTGTCTGTAAAGACAAATGATAGAACTCGAACAAAGCCAATATTGGCCTCGTTAGAAACAGACCCCACCAGGTGTTCGTCTGCAGTTCAGTACAGCTCAAGCCATGATTCACAACGAGCTGAACGAGGTCCCCTGTGTCAGACGAGCTTAGTTGGATCATCTGTCGTAGATATCTTAGGACGCAACCTGTTTCACCCCACGGGCGTCAAGTGATGTCGGTAGGATGGGATCAGGTGATTAGTTTACCGGGCTCCTCATTGTTCTGGTGGTGTGGTGTGTTGTGTTGTTGGGAAGACGGGGGTTACCTTTATTGGTCTGTGCTGTGTAATTGCTATTCCCGCATTTGGGACTCTGGGGTCTTTACTTGAAAGCTGACACTAGGAGCAGGGAGAGAATCAGGCTTGTTTTCGATGCTTTGGTGTGTGAGGATCCCAAACGAGTTTGGACTTGGGTTACGTGCCTCGGGAGCGTAGTGAGTGTGTGGATGAAGTACAGTACACCATTTGGAAGTCTATCTTGCGCAATCAGTCGCCTTTTGGGGGGTTTACAGCAAAGATGATAGCCGTGGAAGATATTGTATCTATAGTGAGAATACGCAAATTCAACCTTAAAAACAGCTCATACCAAGTTCGTAATATTTGTTCATCTCTTTTAGAGGTACAGCACAATATCACTTTCCATATTCATTCATTCTTGCACCTTTCGGCGAAGGCAACCACCCCCATTTCAGAGCATATGTGGCCCGCCCGGCCTTCCTATTGGTCGCCCTCTTATTGCGGCCTCTTTTGGCAGCCTCAGGCACTAATGCCCCCTCTCACTCGCGTCAACTTATTTATCTTACCAGCCTCACCCACTTGCACGTGTTCACCCTCTTCCTCCGCCGCGTGACCCGACTCGTTCGCCCAGTACCAGCCCGCCCCAGCCAGAGAAGCGCCCATCGCCCAGCAGAGAGAGATTCAGTCTCCTTATTTTCCCCTTTTGTAACATAAAGATCCTCGCGTCTTCGTCTTGATCAAACGCGTATCAGAAGCCCAAGATTTGCTTCTTTCACTTCATTTTTTAGCTTTGCTGAGTTTTGGTTCTGAGTGTTGACGACGCGAACCTGTCGACTTACTTATCAACTGGGACTCGCGCGATATCACGAGGTAGATCCCGCCAAACACGTGAGACGAGAAACTCGTGATCTCGCACGCCTCAAGGCACATGATCTGGGAGGTATGTCGCTGTTATGCATCTCATTCACTTCACGATACCTTCATTTCATGCTGTGCGCAACATACTCCTTTTTCTCTTCACCATGAACTGTGGCAAATATTTGCGCATTTAATGTTTTCGTGATGCATCTCGCCAAGTGGCCGCATCTTCAATCATCATCATCACTGTTGCGACCTCGCGTCGCTTGCTATCATGAGCATCATCGCGGAAACTCCGACGCCTGCTATTCCACAAGGTTGAGTAGTTGACGTTGTTGTATTCATCCCGATAATAGTGCTTGAATCAGCATCGACGCGTCGTTGTCTCATCTTATCTCCGCAACACGCATGACAGCCATCGCTACATTCACTCTTTGCTTTGCTTGCTATTCAGTCACCACCAAAGCTCAAGCGAGCATCCCCTTTCTCCCACCTTATGTCGCAAACCTTGTGCAAAGAATCAAGGTCTGCCTCTTCGATAGAAAGGCTAGCGCATCTCATGCCCACGTGTTCCAGTCGACACTTGCACTCAACCACTGCTGCTAGATACCTTCTCTTGTGACCGAGACTAGATCCTGTCTCTTTTTCTTACGCTTCATCTACCCGCATCTTAATCTTGCAGCGAGTTTATTCTAACTGCTTTGCCCTACTCAGATCTTTGACTGATCGTCAACGTCTCTCATCTGTGGCCTCGACATCGTCAATCCTTGCGCTCAGCCTTAATTCCTGGCGAGCGCTTTTGATCGAACAACCCCTGCTTAAGACCATATATTCTCGATAACTACCACGCCTCGTAACGACTGAACCATGGCTGAAGTTCTTTCCGAACAGCCTGACCTCTCTAGCCTGACCGGCTCCCCCGGCCAGAAGCGGAAGCGCGAATCCGGCAGCCCTGATCTCTCCAGGAACAAACGTCCTGCACCAGCTGCCCACATGTCTACCGATCCCACTTCCTTTATCGACAGCGCCATTGAAAGTCAGGGAGTCAACGCAAATGGCGTGAACGTGGCCGATTTCAACGCTCTCCAACAGGCTGCCCAAGGTGATCATGACCACCCTGAGGCCCCTGATCCCACCAGTGCCACCAGCACCGCTCAGGCTGCCCTGGGAATGTATCCCACCCTACATGTCCCACCTTCAACAGAAGAACAGTTTGCAGCTCAGGTTGCGGCCGATCCCGATCACGGCCATGATACGTCCTTCAACCCGGATGTGACGCCTACAGTTGACGGTATCATGGAACCGCCTCCTCCGGTCGCTCCTCCTCAGCATCAGCATACACCACCCAATGGTGTCCCGCATCAACCACCGCGATACAATCCCGCAGCCACCAACCCTAAGCCAACGGTTGGATCAGAGGAGTGGCATAAGATGAGAAAAGACAACCACAAAGAAGGTACGGTCAAGACTACTCTCACTTCTATACAACGATAGCTAACAGAACATAGTTGAGCGTCGTCGTCGCGAAACAATCAATGAAGGAATTAACGAACTCGCCAAGATTGTTCCTGGTTGCGAGAAGAACAAAGGTTCTATCCTGCAGCGCGCGGTCAGCTTCATCTCCCAGCTTAAAGAGAACGAGCAGCAAAACATTGAGAAGTGGACACTCGAGAAGTTGCTTACGGAGCAAGCCATCACCGAGCTGAGTGCTTCCAATGACAAACTCAAACAGGAATGTGAGCGCCTTTACCGCGAGCTCGAGACCTGGAAGCGAGTGGCCCAGAATGCCGGCCTTGAGCCTCCCCAACCTAAGGAGGAGAATACTACCGCGACTACGTCGAGTTAGGAGCCCCTTACAGCGCTGGTATTCTTTCCGAAACCGTAACTACTTCCTCTTTAAAGTATACCCCGCCTAATACTGGCTTCTGCAATTATTCGCATATTGCGTTTCTTTGCTGGTCAGCCCGGTTTTGTTTTCGTCTGTTATTTTTGTCCTTTGTTGTGAGACTTGGAGCGACATTTCTGCGAAGCCAGGAGCGTTCAAACGCATCAATAAGAGGCATCTTCTTGGTGCATACGCGAGTAGTCTCCTGGTATGGGCGAATTATGTTGTCTCTGGTCTGATTTGGTAGTTTTAAGTAGCTTGGCGTTGGTGGATGGATTCAATCCTAGGTCAGCATAAGGTTGAGGTAACGGGTCTTCTTCACGGTGCAATACGATACGACAGCATGAGTGTTGAAACGAGTTGATAGAACAGCTTCTTCCCATAATGTGTTTTATCTAGTCGTGTCTCGACCAGATTACATCTGCGGCGGTCATGATTATGGTAGGCTGACATGAATTAACGTGTTCACACTCATCAATCACTGGGACAGTCCCCTGGTATTCAGTAGAAGGTACTGCTTTGTCGAGCTCTTCTTGATTTTGCGTTTAAACGCGAGTAATTAAGTGCTATTGAGCCTGTGAAAATGTAGATCATGACCTTTTTTTGCCCTTCATGCAACTGCCTTCCAACCCCTTGATCTCAACTCCTGTTGCGTTCGTGACTTCACCTAATGCTTCTCTCCTCCACGCAACCTTACACCTCCCTTGTTTTGATGTACCCCTTTTTCTTCATTTCTTCCCTTAATCGAGAGCGAAAAGCCAGTGGAACTGACACGAACACACCAATTTAACGGGCGAGACAAGCGTGAACAAGCTGGAACTTGAACTGCCCCATGTGATTAAAGCCCAACCGACCCGTCTCCCAAATCCCTTGTTGAATGGGAAGCTAGACAAATCCAAGAATCCGGAGTCAGCCCACGCATAAGGGACTCCCCGGTATCGCCTATGCTTTGTATTCGCATCTCGCGCATAAATCTGGTAGAGAGGAACCTCCTCTATCAAATATGTTCATCGCCATCAGTCGTCATAACGTTTTTAATCGTCAACATAAGAACTCCATCTCAGCTACGTCATCTCGATGGGCCAAGTTCGCCAACGGACCAGGGACGTGTTCATATCCGCATGAAATATCCCGTGAAATCATCCATGTCACACACTATAAGAAAATGCCAAATGGGAATAAGCAGCGCATGGGAAAGCAGAGTTCGAGATCTTCGAGGAAAACACACGCAACATAATTTGAGCCAACCAGGAACCTGCGGTCGTTCTCAAAAATCAAGTAAACCATCCCGAGATTGTTCTTAAAAATGTATTTTGGGTATCGAATCATATGGCAATCGTAACCGCCCACTGTTTGAAGCAAGCGAGCAAGCGTCGCCATGTCTGCACCGGCGTTGGATGAAACTGTAAACCGAGAAACAGCGGAACTGTTATAAGTTCTCGCATGATCTGACTCTGAACAACCTGTGCTGTCTGACCAGGTGCGTCGTCATACGTCATCTATAACCGTGTAAGAAAAATAAGGGCATATCCCATGCCATATATAAAAACGTGGCTTGGGAGGACATCAGCTACAACAGCTGTATTTAGCCACATGTGGGCTAATGCATGACGTTCCGAGGTACATCGTCCACTTTTACGGCGGGGAGTCCTCGACTATCGTGGGACATGTAATCATAGCCTTGGGCCGGATGCACTTGTTGAGGCTGAGGGACGCTTCCAGTTCGGAACATATTAGACTGGTTGGGGTCGTATCCGCGTGTAAGCCCGTCGAACGAGGCATTCATGTATGGCTGAGCCTGATTCATTGGAACCCCGGGGCTAACAAAGGCTGTCGCAGGTGGATTGGGTGGCTGCTGAGTGAAGGTATACATGGATGCAGAGTTGGGCGCGGTGGAACCGGGCTGCCATTGCTGAGTATACATAGCTGTGCCGTTTTGTCCTCCATATTCTGCCGGGGCACTGAAGATGGATGATCGGCGGCCAGAATCATGCTGAGGTACACCCATATCCATACCGAGGTTCCCACCAGCAGCATGGACCGCGGATTGACCGTTCACTGGTAGACTGCTGTTTTCGACGAATACGTGTTGGTCCTGTGCCATCTCTTGCATCATGGAGGGGGTGTACTGGTTGCCTCGCACCGGTAGCTCTCCGCCAAGGAAAGGTGTTCCATGAAGTGACGCGCCTGAGCTGTGGCTGGTAGACGAAGGCATCAGACTATGGGCTGTCGCCAATTTGTTAGACGGTACGTCTGGGTCGTCTTCTTCTTTGGGAATAGAGCCATCATCGTCGTTGCCCGACGCATACGAGTCAGGAATCTTATCGTCTGCCATCACGTAAACTTCGGTTGTCCCGTCTATACTGCGTCAGCATCTTTTCATACAGTCTCCTGAAGTACACCTACCAATCTCTTCGTTCTTGAACCTCTCTTCTTGCTTGGCGACCTTGAAGATCTCGTTCAGGAACGGCCGCTTTTTCCCGTTGGCCGGGTTTTCCTTGTCTGCGAAAAAGCCCGAAAGGGCCTCGATCGTGATCTCTTCAAGTTTCTTGACGTTGAGGTTCAGCTTTTGAATGTCGGGATGTTGCCTCTTGTTGGGTTCCACAATCATTCTAAGGATGTGGTTGAGGAGATGAACCCGCTCTAATTTCAAATTCTGTCAGCACGAACACATGGAATTACCTGACGTTAGGGCAAAGTAAATGTTACCTCGTTTGTAGAGATGGTCTGGTTCTTTATGGCGAACCTTGTCCTCCTTAGTTGGACCCCATGGCTTGGGCCACCAGTCCGGTGCTTTCTCATCACTTCCTGTGTAAGGGTGCGTGGATTGTTTCTTCGGTTCCACAGCTTTCACCCATGCCTTGGCAATAAGTTTGCAGGCCGTCTGTTGGCAGTTCTTGAACCGTTGTTCATAGAAGTTCCAAACGTCATCAGGGTTTCCGATCTTGATTCCCTTCCTGGTCGTTGTCGATACAGTCATGGGTACTTCGTCTTCGTCGTTGATAGGGTGTCGAGCCCGCGGCCTCTTTCGACCTTGTCGTGCTGGCGCTTCCCACTCATCGAATTGAGACATTCGTCGACGGTCCAGCATACGATTTCGTGGGAAGTCCATCTCTTGCTTATATCCGTCAAACCCAAAACCGTCGTCAACGAC
This sequence comes from Fusarium stilboides, assembly GCA_014822085.1. Lineage (NCBI taxonomy): Eukaryota > Fungi > Ascomycota > Sordariomycetes > Hypocreales > Nectriaceae > Fusarium > Fusarium stilboides. Next base: position 30,509 of record JAASAY010000036.1, read on the forward strand.
GGGACTCGCTCCTGGTCCTTCGTTAGTTCTAGGTTCCAAAACAGGACATGAATTCACCAACCAGAGTCCAGGCGATCTGTGACTCTCAGGTACTTGTCCATATCAAAGAACTGTTTCGTAACATGGCTGGAAAGTCTCGAGGTGCCAGGTCCTGAGAAAGTGTGAGGGCTCCCATCATCCATTATCACAGCCAGAAAGTATCGTCTGGCAGATATCGCACAATGTTGACGAAGAGCTTCGTCGATTTGCTAAGTTTTGGATCAGCGAATATTAACAAATAGGCTTAGGTAGATGTTACCATTGGAGGTTGCCGGCGATGCATGTCTTGAGTCTCCGGGAAACGGTTATCCTCAACCCCATCAAGAACAAACCTCTCAGGGAGGTAAGGGTGATGGGGATGGCGGGAGAAAGACTCCCTCGACCACTCTCTGACCATATTGCTTGTGACTGTCCGGGTGCAGGTTGATCAAGCTGGCCGTCGGCAGTCAGGGATAACTGTAGACAGTCGCAGGAGCAACTGACTAATTCGATTGCAACTCGGCCAAGGTGGTAACAAGCAAATCGCAGGATGTCAAAGTCCTTTTTAAGGTTGCGTCTTTCCAAAAGATCAAGGGATCGAAATAGTGTTGGAAACCGGTTAGAAATACGACTTTCGAACTCAGTAGCAAGTATTGGATAGTGGTAGGCTCGAGACGCGGAAAACTTCTAGATATTCATATAGCCCTGGTACATATCGTAGTTAGATGGCGGGGCGATGTATGGCGTGAACAGCGAAGTCGAGTACTATCAGCTGTTCGTAAAGGGACTGCCGCCGGTTTGGCAGTCGTGGCGTGAAACGATAATCAGATAAGGAAATGGCTTTCTTTAATCAAAGGCTCTGGCAGATTACAAGTGCCGATGATCGGCAAGAGATAATAAGATCAAGAAAGCTGTCGGCTTGGGTGACTTCGCGTCCGGGTTGAATTCTCCGGGAGGTTTGCGGCCCAGATCGATTCCTGTGAATAGGCTCAGAAATAGCCTAGGAGCGATTGGAGCTATGCAAGGGGGCACCTTTCAAAAAAGACGAGTGTCGTCAATGTCAAAGATGGTGGTTTGCTTGCCGAAGCCGGATGATCTGACAAATTGGTCGCCAGAAAACACAGGGCCCGTAAGTAAGGTAGGTAGTTGCGAATGCTCCTCTAGGCAGACAATGCTGTGTCGAGCTCTTGGTCGAGAAGAGTTACCGGGCGATAGAATTGTCCAACGCAGGTCCAAATTTACTGAAATCCGAGGTGTTGTCGATAATATCCAGCCAAAGTGAACAGAGAAGGTATGCAGTATAAATTTACTGGCCAGAAAACAGGTGTGAAGCAAGGGGTGTACCGCTTTCCAAGAGAGAAAAATCGAGCTCCAGCGTCACAGCCTGCAAGAAGGTGATCCGAGTCAGGGCTACTGAGGTGGCAACCGTCCCTGGTCTTGAATGAAGAGCGGTTAAGCGACCTTGATCGAATGTGAGACAGTAATGTTGTTTTACGTAGAAAGAATTGAGCAATACTGGAACCAAACGCTGATGATGGTGATGCGAAACTGAATTGAGCGCCAGATTTGCGATATTGAGAAAAAGAGGATGTGGTTGATATGACAAGGTTGCGGAACTGGGACTGATGCAAAGCCGGGGAATGAGGGACAAGTCAAGGTAGGTCCCCGCACTGCCCGTTGTAAATGGATGTTGTCTCTCTTCTCGCAAAGCTTTAGCTCCGGAATAGACAGCTTCCCGTGCCGTTTCTATCCCAGGATGGGCGTCTTTCAATCAGCGAAAGAGAAGAAAGGGCTACCTGGAGAATGAATTAGAACGGAAACAAAGACAGGGACCGGCTTGCTTCAAAGCACACACACACCAGATGAGTGGTGGAAGGATCGAGGGCCAATACTTTCATACCTGTAGGTAGAAGTGTGTAGGTCTCCGATCTCAGGCCGTTTCTACCGGGTGTCCGTCTGGTCGAAGGGTGGAGGGGGTTTAAGGAAAAGGGGGTGCGAATCAATAGCTTTCAACAAAAATTACGAAATGGAACACCCAGCTGTAGTGGCAGCAGCAGCTCGACAAGAAGAGACATTCAGCTATCGCCCGGGTGAAGAAGCCAAGGGTGAGAGAGTGGCAGGGAAAAGATGAAGGGCCCCTCGTCGTCAGTGTCGCACAGTACGAGGTTTTGAAGACATGACGCTAGCCAGTCAAGGTCAAGACGGTCTTAACTTGCACTGTACAGTACAGCATATGTATGCCAATCCCATGATCCACCGAGCTGGCTGACAGGGCCCATGTCAAGGGTGTCGGGGAGAGACGACGGTTGGCCCATGCTTTAGCTCCGACACCCCCCACAAGTGGACGGATCCGAATGTGGTTTTAATACATAGGAACACCAAATGATATGCGGGTTCTTAAAGATGAGATTTGCATGGTTCCGTGTGCCGTCAACCCCATGAGCTGAAAATCTCATGTTCGTGTACACATACGCGGCCATAATGCTCAACCCATAAGAGCCAGAGATATGACCGAGCAATGAGATGTGCCAGCTCTGAGCCGTGAGAAGGGGACTCAACCGGCTTGGAGAGACAGGGGTCGTCAACGATGGCTGAAATGGTGGGCCCCAGAACGAGGGCTGAATGAGAGCAAACCCAATAGTTGCAAGGGAAAGGACTAAAAGCTCAAGAAAAAGAAATTCATCGGAGAGATGCGTGACTGAGGCGACCAAGTACTGTCGTACCGAAGTGAGACATAGGGCACGATTAGGCCGGTCTCTGGACCAGCCAGAAACACCAAAGAGATCCGGCAATGCTGCGATTTGTCTGGGTACGTAGTGGGATTGCATCATTTGTTACGGAGTTCCATTTTGCTTTTTAGCCAGCGGCGGTTTTGAATTTGAGGGCTGTACGGTTAGGTAGGCTGTGCTCCGTGCAGAGCCGTTGAGCGTTTTCCCATGGGCAGCCGAGAGTTGAAGCGTTTCGCCAGAGCGTTCCTGGTGAACAGATCAAAGTGAACTTAGTGGATGCCGAGAAATGCAATTGCCAAGTCGCTGATTCGATGCGGTGAGTGGGAATGGTAGTGTGCCATTCTCCAGAATTCCAGGGCGGGGATTGTCCGGAGTCACCTAACGAGGACTGCGAGCTGCGAGGTTGCTCTGCTCTGTTTTGCTAGGAACAGCTCGGATAATAATGTGCTAATGTTGGACCTCATCTCGGATCTCGATTCTTTAGGCGGCTCCTCCTCTAACCCTTTTCATCCTGACTGGCTAACAACAGCAGACGCAACCACCCGGGGATATGTATAAACCTAAAAGTGTTTAGCAATTGTTCACCTCGGCAAAGACAGCAACCAACTGAGTACCTACACAGGTAGCCAGCCAGCTCAAGTTGTCCAGCTGTACAGGTCAAACATCACCCGTCCGCCAACCTCGTGTGGTCTTGTTGCTGGCTCCAGAGGTTGTGCCGCTAGCCACCAACCGACGAGTCTTGGGCTGGATTACTACATTTGTCTCTGTGGTCAAGATGGGGTCTGCTGCGTGTATGGTGTTTAGGGCCATGGGCTTGAGGAGCTTTGCTCAAAACGTGCAACCCTGCAGGACTGGCTCATGCACTATCGCCCAACATAGCATCTTACAGCCAGCGGCAGTGGTACAGTGCAGTACAGTATCGTGCGGTACGTACTAGCCGAAGTGGGCAGCGCCTAGGTAGGTACAGTGCTGTGCTGTAGGTCGTATGCAAAGGAGAATTGACCATCAGCCCCAAACGAGATCTTAGATCAATCACGGCCAGGTACTTTGTAGGATATGACGGACGACAGCGCGAACGATGAAACTAGAATCCTGCGGCTTTTGGTGGCTGGGTTTGGGTTTAGGCCCATCTTGTATTGTAGCCAATCCCGTAAAAGATTGCTTGCTTTTGTTGTGAAGAAGGTGGGTGGCCCAAGTGCCTGCCAGAAGGTGCCTGGACCTAGACCTGGCCACCTGAACCTAGACCTGGACCTTGACCTTGGCCTGCCCTGCCCTGCCCTGAACCTGAACAGACAGGGAAGGGCAGGGAAGTTTGTTCCTGCAAAAGTTGTACGTACTGTATCGAGGAAACAGCCACCCGCACATCTAAACTCAAGCGAAAGTAAGGAAGGCACGGCACGGAGAACCTTTATTGCCGAAGACTACCTAGCACCCCCATCCAGATTCCACTGTCACTTCACTTCCATTGGGCCCGGTGAAATTCCAGAGATGGCCGTCTTGAATCACGCGCCAGTCCCAGTGCCAGTTCCAGGATCACATTAACAACGAGACCCGACTCCTAACACATACCTTCCAGTGCTGTTTGTATATTTGGGTACGGTATCCGTTACGGCGGCCGCAATTCAGCCACTATCACACCAACACAGTCCTGTTTTGTCAGGAAAAGAGCCATCACAGTCAGCAGTCAGAATTGGCTTATCCTAGGTTCTCGGCCGAACCCGACAAGCGACCATCCCGCCAACTCTACCTAGACTTTGGACGATGTACAGGCGGGACGCGAGCGGTACGGTACGGCTCGGCTCCTCTATTAGCCTTGCAACCTGCAGTCAACCCCATCAGCCAGATCCACGGCGTATCGCTAGCTTGGCTTGAGAGTTGCCAGTTACCTACCTAAAGAAACAGACTCCCGTCCTGCACAACCCAAAATGTGCCCTCGTCGCTCTGGAATTGGCAACGTGCGATCTGTGCTTGTTTCTTAGCACAGAGAACCTTTGCTGGTTGCCATTGTTTGGTTTGGTCGCTAGTTGTCACTGCATTACGGAACCATACAAGCTAAACCCAACAGAACTCGCTTCAACATCCCTACATTCGGCGGAGAACGAATGTCACTCGATATTCATGCAGCTTCACTAATGGGCAGCGAGTCAACTCGCCCCCAACCAAGGACTCCTCTACGACCACAAGATTACGCTATCGCTCTGTTCTTTGGACGACATGAGTTGAAGCACTGACCAGCCCTCATCTTTTGCCAACCCGCTCACAGGGGCCACCGGCAGCTCCATCAACAGGGAGCGGGAAGCGCACACACACACAGGCACGTCTGCGCGCTCGTTGGGCAGTCCCAGCATGTCGGCTGCAGGAGCAGGGATGGCACAGTGCGTCAGCCACTTCCTATGACCCATGAACGGCTTTTGCTTGGGTGTGTGGAGTAGTGAAAGCGCATATCGATTCAAACTTACTCAAGCAAAGATGAAATCAATCCGAAAGCCTGAATCATGAACTCATTGAGAATGGACTATCGCTAAAATGATTGTGGCACCCCTTCTCACTCAACTCGATACCATACATTGAGATTTTGGTCATGCGGACGACAGGCAGATACCGCCGACGAAAACGAAAGGCTTCTTCACCAAACCTGCCAGTTCAACGTTGATACAACCGGCGCTGGACTGTGTAGCCATGCAGAACAAAAAGGAACCGAAAAAGAGTCACTGTGGCGCTCGCGATGGTATTCGCTTATGTGTGCGTGCGTTCGTGCGTGCGTGTAACGTTGTCAATGCTGGTTCGGCATTGGTGAAGGACCGAGGATTGGCATCTTGAAAGTCACAATAGTTCCCTCTTCGCTCTGGCACTGTCAGTTTCAAGGATTGTTCAACAAACATTGACAGCTGGACGCAGACACATCATGGTTGTGGACGCGGATCTTTGCCGTGCTCAAAACATCCGCATCTGCATCATGTCCTCTTCTCGACCGTGTGTTCAGAAGCAATTATAGATTCCCCGGGAAAACTACACTAGTTTCTCATTTTTCTGAGAAAACAAGATCACTTTGTCCACTTACTGCTAAACGCTTGACGACGCTTTGCCTTCTCATGTCTCAGAACTGCAGGCCAACCCCGCATCAGCATCAGCAATTCATGAGGCGTCTCGCCCATGATCCAAGGAACAATGGGCCAAGGTCGTTATCACAAGTCACCTAGGATGGATTGCTGAACTACCTTACCTATAATTACCCAGCCAATACTGCCGGCACCGATTCGCACTGTCTCAGCAGAGTCTTGGAACTTATGCCCCCACGCTCTGTGCGATACTATGCCTACCTTACTCAGAAGTTCGGGTCGATATGACTACGAAGTTGTTGGCAATAGCGGAAGGGCTTCAATGTCATCGGCTGTTTGTCGATCTCATGTCCGTTCCTTCTGGAAACTTTACTGCACGCTTCCTACCATTGGACGACAGAAACATCATGCTGGCATTCGGAACCACTATCTGCGGCTCGTTGATTGGGCGCGCTTCTCTTAAGCTTCATTGTGCGGCCTATCTCCATCTGCATAGGTACTCTGGTACTGTAGGTAGTATCGAAACACAACCGCGATAGGAGCATGTTTCATAACGGAGCATCAGTCCCTGGATCAGTACAAATGTCTTGATGCGGCTCGGGCTAGTATCTATCTCAAGCCCGGTCTTGCCTTTTGAGTTTTGCCACCAACCCGTTTACTGTTTCCGACACTTACCATATCGTTTTGCCACAGCTTTCCAGTACAGATGCTGGCTTCATTCACATCAAGGTCATTTGTGAAGTCAGACTGCAGGCTGGTCAAGATCCGCCATACTGTCAAGAACCAATGCGTGCCTCGCGTGGCATTGTACGCATTGCCCGGGTCGAACTCCGCCCGTCCCCGTTCCTCATCTCCTACATATGCACTATGCCTTTATGTTCGCCATCCCTGTCTCACTCTCTGATGCTCCAAAGCGGAGATGTGGAAGACGATTTCAACATCCCCAATCTCATAGCGACTCTTGGCGAGTCAGGCTTTTCGTCACGGGCCGCCACTATGGAACTATCGTCTGCAGCATTTCCCAGCATCAGTTAGACTCAGTGGTATCTAGGGCATGTGTTCGCTTAAAAAGATGCTGGTTTGTTCACTGGCAGTTCTGATGGCACACGTGTCTCGAGTCCCCTCACTGCTTTGAGACACGGATGTTAGTCTTTGCGGAATTCGACGAGACCCTGACTTAGCTTTCCGTGATGTTCACTAGCGGCTGGCCGGGAATAGGCGTAGGGCATATGGATCTAGCTTGACTCCCTTCTTAGCGACGGATGGATGTACCCGATCTGTGTTTACTTCTCCTCTACTCATTAGGGAAGCCATTCCTATGGCACATTCTCTTCGCTCATGGACATCGGCAAAAGAAAGCCCGACTGCTCTATAGATGCTTCAAATGTTTCTAAGCATATAGATCAGCCGCGTTTCAATGCGCGACAACGCTCATCCGACGCTGTACACACATCGCCACCTGCGTCTAAAGTGATGTCGTCTGTTTGGTTACACAAAGCAGCTTTAGCCTAGCGCGTAACTCAACTGGGCTTCAAGACAACACACAGACGTTCGATCCCACAGATCCTCAAGGCAACGTCCTCGATGTCGGAGTGACGTCTCCGGAGGTTTATCTATGATCTTGAATGTTGAACTCGTTGACGTTGATTCTCAAAACGGTGGCGGAACTAAATCCGGTCGAACCAACTCAACACAGCATAGCACCACGTCAATTCCGTTGCGATATTGTACAGTAGTACGGTAGTCGCTGTCATCTTACGTGATGCCATCGACCGATGTGCGCTTGACTGTCCTTGGAGAGGACTTCTCTCGGCGATATCCATATTACCGCGTACGTATTTGGCAGACTCGCCATGTTACACGCGATGGCCAGTTGAACACCCTCAATGGCACAGCGTGAACATGGGCTATTATCTCTTCTGACTGACTGCGTACTGTACTACGGTTACCCCAGTATGTAACGTGTCAAGTCTTCCTTGTCACTTCGATGCCTCGTCAGATTCGGCCACGGGCAGCACCAAGGGTGTGCATCCCTGCCAGCAAACCACCCTCCCATCACCCTTGTCACCGGGGATAAAATAGCTTGGGCGGCCGCACGGCTGCTACCGCTTAGCTGTCTACTGTCAGGCTCCGCCGCTGCATAGCTCACCAGATGACAAGAGCCACGTCTGTGCTGTCCAACCTAACTGTCTACGCTGAAGAAACTTCAATGAAGCGCGCATGCAGTTGTGAGAACAAATGATGTTAATACGACGTCTCAAAGACGTTTCCATGCCTTTCCGCTATGGTACGCAATAGATGGATACTACACTACACTGCCAATGAAATGTACAAATTTCTCCTTCTCTTATTTTGCAGCATATCGCTCGCATTTTTATCTTTATATACAATCTCAATTACAACAGGTCCCAATTCAGGCGATCGTTTATTCAAGCTCTAGGCCAGCCTGCTTCATCAGCCCGTGGAAAACACCTTGTTTCTTCACGAGCTCGGCCGGGGTATCAAATTCGACAACCTCACCCTTGTCGAGCACCACTACACGATCGCTGTCGAGAATGGTATTGAGACGGTGAGCGACAGTGATGATGGTGCGGTTGGCAAACAGGGGTGATCGGAGTGTGCTCTGAAGCATGGCGTCGGTCTCAACATCGACAGCGGCAGTAGCCTCGTCCAATACAAGGATGTTGGACGGAGTAAGCATTGCGCGGGCGAGCGAAACGAGCTGCCTCTGACCTTGGGATAGGTTGGAGCCTGCAGATTGGCATGTTAGCTTCTGAACATGTGAAGATCGTGAGAACAACTGAAATTCCGTGGCCCGGGTTGCCGGTGTTGTTCTACCAAGTAGAGCAGAGCACGGGACTTCATCTTCATGCGAGGCGTGCATGAAAGCACATCTTGGACCTTTGAAATGGCTGCAGAAAAGAGACTGCTCATTATCGTAGGCAAGGGCCAGATGTTCATGCACACCACATCTGATGAAGCCATGGCATGTAGAACCAGATACTCGGGTGACCGGTGAAGAAAATCGCAGACCGGTCAAAAAATGCCGACAGAAAGCGCATTGCCGTGCGTGGACTTACCTCCTTCGTTAATCTTGGCCTCCAGCCCACCATCCATGCTGGAAACGTGGTCCTTCAATCGTGCGTGTTCTATAGGGCTATGTCAGCAAATGTTACACAGCGTCTGCTGACAAAACACCCGCCCGTGTAATCAGGCATGGGTGCGGTAGGGTTGCAATGTCGCGATTTACTTACCGAGGACACTCCAAAGCTCAGTGTCATCATGGACATGACCAGGGTCGAGGTTGTCTCGGACGGTGCCTTCGAAGAGGGCTGCATCTTGTGGAATAATGGCTAGTCTTCGACGCAGATCGAGCAGGCCGATAGAAGACGTATCAACATTATCAATGCCGATGTGGCCCGTAGCCGGCTCAATGAGACGGAAGAGAGCAAGCGTGAGAGACGACTTGCCCGCGCCTGTGCGACCGACTACGCCGATCTTCTCATGCGACTTAATGTCAAGGCTGATGTTCTTGAGCACCAAGTCCAGACCCTCACGGTAACGGGTGCTGTAATTGACAAAGTCGACCTCACCCTTGGCAGGCCACGAAACAGCAGGTCGGTTCTTGGCAATGATCTCGGGGGCTTCACTAGGTAGAGCCGCATATTCAAGAACACGCTCCACAGACACGATGTTGGTCTCGACCTCGACGGTCTGACGAACGATCCAGTTGAGCGAGGTTGTGATCTGCAGAGCATATGACATGGCAAGACCAACGAGACCAGGGCTGAGACCACTGTGGCTGGTAACAGAGATGATGGCGAAGCCAGCGGCAGAGAGAATGACCACAGCACCAATGAACTCGAGGCGAACAGCGAGCCAACGGTTGGCGCTGATGGAAGGGAAGTAAGCACGGAGGTTGGCGTCTATACGCCATTCGTTCTCAAGCTCGAATCGCTGCTGCTGCCGGTACGCACGAATGGTCGAAATACCTCCGAGCGACTCCTGGAAGTGAGCATAGATGGGACTGCGGCTCACGCTGTCGAGTCGCTTGAGCTCACGAGATGTTCGGAGGTAGTATCTTTGAATGTAGTAGTAAGCCAAAGCAAGGGGGATGATCAGTGTGATGAAGGCCGGGGTCGTGACAGAGATAACGACCAAAGTAAAGCCTGATCGAGCGGCGTTGACAAAAAGCATGTTGAAAGTTCTGGCCAGAACTTCATCAATACGGTAAATATCACTTGAAAAGCGATTCAGGATTCGTCCAGCAGGCGTGGTGTCGAAGAACGACATGGGAGAGCGGAAGATAGCGTTGGCCATGCGCTCGTGAAGCTTTCGGGATGCTTCGATAGAGCAGAAGATCCAGAGAATCAGTGTCTGAATGACAGTGAGAGCGGAAGCTCCGATACCAAAAGCAAAGTAAATGCCTATATACTTTCCAACGTGATCGTTCGAGTGAGTCTTTTGGTTTTGGTCGGCCCACTCTTTCAGCCAGACGGAACCACCAATGTTGGCAGTTTGCGAAGCGAGAAGCATGAACAGGTACAGGGCAACGGCGTAGATATTGTTCATCTTGGCGTATTCGCCGTAGACAGACCACTTGACCTTGCCTTGCTCCAAATGCTCCTTGGCCTGCTTGGTTTTGGAAGAGCCACCGACTTCCTCATCAGTAAGCTTGCCTCGCGGACCCCTGAAGCTTGCAGTGCTGGCACGACGAAGGGTGGCCATGCTGCTGGACCGAGGCTTAGCCCCGGCACTGGTCTTAATAGGAGCCATCTCGGGGACTTGTTCCTGGGCCTCTTCGAGTTCTTCCTTGGCATGGCCAGAGTCCGGTTCGATGATGGTAGAAGCCTTGCTGCTTGAGGCGCTCGAGCTAGGCTCACTGCTGGTGCTACTGGACTCGTGTCCGGCAGTCTTCAAGAGTTCGGCCACGAGGCCCTTTTGGGCAACCAACTCCTTGTATGTTCCCCGCTCGACAATCTCTCCATCCTTGAGCAGAGAGACGTAGCTGGCCTGGCGAAGAACAGCAATAGCATTGGTGGCAAGAATTCGAGTCTTCGAGGCAAGCAGACCGCGGGTTCCAAGAACATTGTCAATGATGTGGCGGCCAACATGGGAATCAACAGCAGAGAGAACATCATCGAACAGGTAGATATCAGCGCGGGCATAAACAGCACGAGCCAGGGAGACACGAGCCTTCTGGCCACCACTCAGGGAAATACCGCGCTCGCCAACAACAGTCTCGTCTCCATCCGGAAGCTGTGTAAAGTCATCCACCAAGGCGCATGCATGTATAGTCTTTTCGTAAAACTCTGCGTCATATTTGTAACCAAAAATGATGTTCTCCTTGACAGTAGCATTGAGGATCCAGGTTTGTTGAGAGGCATATGCGACAGTTCCTCGGACTTCGACGTTGCCCTTGACCTTCCAGAGATCACCAAGGATGCTCTGTAGGAAAGATGACTTGCCAGCACCGACACGGCCAACGACACAAGAAAGTTCTCCCTTGTACGCAGTGTAATCGATATCCTTGAGGGCGACCTTGTCCTCGTGACGGTTCCAAGAAAATGTACCATCACGAATAATAATACTCTCCTCACCGAGTTGCTCAGGGGCGGGCTTGATGGTGATGGCATTGGGCTGGAGTTCTTCGGCAGTGAGGAAACTGGTCAACCGTCCAATAGCAACAGAGGCCTCGACGATCGATGTAATAACCATCGGAAGAATGGCCAGAGGGAAGGTCAGAAGGTTGAACAAGGCCAATGCAGGGAAGACGATGTCGGTCGTAAGAGGCTTGTCCTGGGTCAAAACGAAAACTGTAAAGGTCGAACAGGACACAAAGAAAGGCGCAGTAGTCCAAGTAAAGTTGGCAAAAGCCTGGGTGGCACCAATCTTTCGCAAGTTCTTAAGTTCCTTTTCGTTTCGGACAAAGTTGAGCTTGTTCATGAAAGCGGAACCCCATGCATACAACTTGATGCTCTTCATGTTGTTGATGATTTCGTTGATCAGACGGCTTCTGGCGTCCTTGTTCCTCATCTGTTCCTTCTGCATGTTCTTCATGATACGTGCGACGAATCCTTGCAACGGCATCATGACGATCATGACAATAATTCCTGCCATCATAGACCATCCAACCAGATTGTACAGAGAAACCATGCAGATGATGATCTGGAAGGGTGCAGACCAGATTTGCTGAGCAAACTGGGTGAGATCCTGCAGACGCTGACCATCCACGGCCATGTAGTTGACAATATCTCCGGTAGTCTTCGAGGCTCTGCCTTCGCTGGACAGTCGCAGTGACTTACGGTAGATGGCCGATGACAGACCACCCTTGATGTGCATTCCGGTCACGAAAGCGAGCTGGAAATACTGGTGGACCATGGTAGTCTGCAGAACCGCACAGGCGAACATGGCCAAAGCGATAGCAGCACCCTTGATGAGAGGCTGGGGAGTCTTGCCTTCGCCATACGAATCCACGAATGAGATCAGAAGCCGAAGCAACTGAGGCTGAATGTATTGGGAAATATCGTTAAAGAACTTGAAGATTGCAGCAATGCAGTAGGGGCCACCGTATGCTTTGAACAGAACCCTCCACAGCGAAGGGCTCTTACGGTGGTTCAACTCGTACTGCCAGGCTTTATCGAAGCGCTCTCCAGTATTCCTAGTCTGGTCATCCTTGGCTAGAGCCCAGAGATCATCCTCGGTCAGGAACACCCTGTAGCCATATCGCATCATCGGTGTCATCCAGGAGAAAGCAAGCTGAGAGAAGGCGTTGGCATACTCCACGGGACATTCCTCCTCTTCCTCAATGGCTTCATACCCGCTGGGACCAGTGTTTCGAGGCCAGAGCCACTCCAAAAGGAATTCGACAATAGACAGTCCAACTCCAACACTGTAAATGATGAAGTATGGCAGGTTAGAGTCGTATATTTGCTGGGAGATAAGCGACCGTAACTTGACGCCAAACGAGATGATAAGGAAGAGCCAGTAGAAGAGCGCGACACCGCTGGGATACCGAATGCGTGAATGTTCGACCCATTGAATGGCAAAGACGACAAATAGCGAAAGGATGGTTAAAAAGGTTGTCAATACTCGGAAATCGCCATACCAGACGTGAGGCATGAAAACGATCTGTACGATAAGCTGGGCAATGACGTCGACGATGATGACTGCGAGGAGGGACTAGTAATCATAAGTTAGCTCAATTGAATAAAAGCAAAGTCGCAATTTGCGGTCGAAGACTCACCTGCTTGATGTAAAAGGGCACGTTCTTAGATTGTCCTTCATGTTTCTGCTTTTTGACGAGCAGCCACCAGACAGCAAGCGATCCAAATAAAAGTCCAAAAACAGATACTGCGGCAATCCAAACGTCGATAAAACAAGGCGTAAAATCATAGCGATGAGGACTCAAAGGACCCCATCCTTCCGAATTTCCGCACAAAGGTTGCTTGAACGGTCCAGTGGTGAAGTAATTCGTGCCAAGCTCTCGTAGCGGGCGGAAGCCGGTGAACGAGCCCGTCTCGAAGAGAACCTTTTGCTCGTCGTAGAGAGCCATTGTTGCGGCGATTGTTTCTCAGGGAGTTCGAGATGTCGAAAGGGTTTTGCGCAACAGTCACCTCATGCTAGAGGGACGTGATGGATAATTCGTAAGGCTGCACAGGCGGTGGCGCGTCCAGGCAAAAGATAAGATTTGGAAGCTCGGGAAGCTCGCGCGAGTCGACGTCAGCGCGAGCGCCGTGAACCGGAGCGGACGCAGGAATCGGGATCTGCTCGGCAGACAAAGACGAGAAAATTCTCTATCTCGTGATGGTGGTAAGCCCAAGTCCAGATCCGAGCACCTTCTATGGGAATGGTGAAGGAGGGGGAAAGATGTGAAGAAGAGAAAAAGATCTGGGCGACTTCCGTCAGAGTATGACAGGCAGAATCACGTCGATTATGGTTGGTAAGCTGGTCCCCAGAATTTGCTGTAAATCCTACCTACGCGAACGCCTTTGCATGCGCTAAGACCCTTAGGCTAGCTGCTTGGTGGGGTTGCTGCTGGAGATAGTGGACGGACTTTACCTGTGAGTTTTGAATTTACCTTACCCTGGAGGCTCACCGGTTTTGGTCGATGACGATTTCGGTTGTCTCAGCTCTTAAAATAGCTACGTTTCTGTCTAAGTTGAGTTATAGTTTATGGTTCACAAAGTAACACGTCAATTACTTTCGTACGTACGAATTTTATTTTCGCTATACTCTTCTCGCGTTGCGTGATTGACGCCAGGAATAACCGTGTATGGAAGCTTGGTTTGGAAACATCGGCTCCCCTAACCCAATGAGATGCGAAAAATAATGTCAGAGCTTTGGGCTGGTCAGAGTCTGCACAAGCATTTATGAAAGCATTGCGTACTCCTAAACGCTTCCGAGAAACTCGATCACCCGCTTAGAAAGCCATTCCTGTGCCTCAGGTTCGGTAACAGTATGGCCTGCGCCATGAATCAGCCCCGACAAGGCGCTGACGGCCGGGTTCAGCGTCTTGTATTTTTTGTTACACGCAACCTGATCGATGCGTTCAGGGACGAATTCATCTTTCTCAGAGTGTAGGACGAGGACCGGCTTTTGGAACCGAGACCAGTTCTTTGCGATGACTTCGTCGTCAAGATCTGATGAGAAATAGTCGTCATCGCCGCTGTAATCTTGATTAGCCATGATGTTTGGTGTCTGACATGAAACTCAATAACATACCCTTTGCTGGCCAGAGACTGGAAACGAGAAGCCGAAATGGGCGCTCCCAGAACGGCAGGAATCTTGTCAAAGGGCATGCAATCGCCGCCCTTGCCCTCAGAAATCATCTTGGCTGCGAGGTCGAGACTGGGTTGAGGGTTAGGGAAGACCAAGTCTAGCGACTCCCGATCCGATACCGGACTCTGCAGAATGAAGCCGTCCACAGGCTCATTGTTATGCTTGGCATAGTTAGAGTACTCGATACAGTCCTACAATTGGTTAGAAATGCCATAAAATGTATAAAAAAGGACATGGTTTACCTGGCAGCCGGTAGAGGAACCAAACAGGATGATCTTTTCCTTTCCAATTCCTCGAAGGTACTTGACCAAAGCAGAGATATCTTCCACGTCGTTAGAGAGACTCGAGATGCCAAAACCGGTGAAAGAGCTCCTCATGCGGATCTCAAAGATGGAATAGCCTAGTTCCTTTGCATCTTCCAGACGCTGAGCTAGAAGTCGAGTGTAGGGAATAGTGTGCGGTCCATCTGTAAGCCCACCGATGAAGACAATGGCATTGCGAGCTGAAGACAGACCAATCTCGTACGCCGCAGACGCTCGACACTTAGATTCAAAAGGATGAACAGTGACAGAGAAAGGACCTGAGGGAGCCATCATTGAAGCTTTCACTGAATATCGTCTTGTTGGTGGTGGGGGGACTTTGTAGACTAATAGTTGTACCGGTATCTAGAAAGTGAGAGAGGGGAGAATCTGCTGGAGATCTATTGAGGTATATAAGCAACTTTGATGGGCTAGCACAAGGGGCTGTGTTACCGTCCACTTACCAAACAAGTTTCCCGAAGAGCTTTAGACTGAAATTGAAAGGATTGGAGTTTTGCAGATGGTATCAGCTTGTTCATGGTGATTGCAGGCATCTAAATCTGATGGAGCTTGATATAGCTAGGTGTACAGTGTGGAGAATGACATCAGTAGGAGGGGCATAATGTGGAATTATTATCTCAATGGCACTCAAGACGATGGATGGAAATGATTCAAACTGAAAAGCGAAATTCCTTAAACTCGATACGTGCATCCTAATTGTAAATTAAGTGATTTCATATCTATCTCCTATCGTGAAGCCGCTGCATTTGAAGCACTTTAGGTACGTGCGAATTAGGAATCCCACACAGTCTGATCCAGCTTCCACCCACAGTTCAACCCCTCCACACTCCAATTTTGCCCTCTCAATACCTACACTAAGAAACCAGGGGTTCTGCATCACTTTGCAATCCTTATAAGCCATCTCTATCATTCTTCACCCACTTCAACTCCAACCTGTACGTTTTGGCATCTTATACCTGCGTACTCGCGTTCGTGTTCGCTAATTTCTTGGCTCAGCTTACCAAAGCTGTGGAGAATATGCATGAATAGACCAGCAGGAAGCGCTTCGCTTCGACATCATGGAATCAACACCTAGCAGCCAGGAGAGGAATGAGTTCTTCCAAAAAGTTGGTAACCACATTTGACATTCTAAAGGGTTCACTCTGACTATATCTAGCTCAAACCATGTTGCGTCAAGATAAGCCAGTTGGCAATACGAGAGACAGAGGCACCGGCTTCCTCTCGAGAGCTGAGCGAGTTGACAGGTTGTTTGCTAGACATTCTAAACGAGCAAATTAGACGAAACCCGTTGGCTCTTGATGAGAAGCTTTCCGAATATGTGTTCTTTCCTCTTTACCATATCTTTCGCCAGATGGATCGATATCCCATGCTTTTGATCGAGAATTGCATCAAGACACTTACGATTCTCATCACTCATGGCTGGAAAGCAAAAATTTCTGCAGAGCTTGTGCAGCAGATTCTGAGCCTCCTGACTTTCATCATTGATGGCACTCCTGGATCTACACAGAAGCGCCCGGTAGCCGAGGAGACCGTGTTGGAGGCTTTCCGTGGGCTGACGGCACTTTTCACTACAGCCGGTTTGTCGATCACAGCGGCATCGGGACTCTCGGAAGCGGAATCAATACCTGCCCTTGGACATGGTGTAACCATAATGCTCGATGGAGTTGTCGATGGAGCGACGCCCCAGATTCAACAAGAAGCATTACGGGCTGTACAAGCTGTGTACCATACTGTCAAGGAACATGCCGCGCTGGCTAGTTTCCTCCCCGGCACAATATCCTCACTGGCCAAGGTCGCATCCTCTCCGAATCGGTACAAAGGAAATGTTCTAGCCAAGTCCCTTGAGACAGTGAGTCTGGTGCTGACGAGCGTATTGTCCGATCTTCGAACACGACCAATACTGGCCAAGACCGAGGCCGAACAAGAAGATGAAGTCCATGATAGCAAGATTCTCTCACCATCCTGGCTCAAAGCAAGCATTATACAAGTCAAAAAAGCACTCTCGACAATAATGAAACTACGGTCTCATGATTCTGCCGAGGTTAGGAACGCGCTCAACAAACTCTGTGTCGTTATTCTGGATGAATGCCATAAGACTCTGTCTAACTGCGCAAACATACTGGCTGAAACGGCAATGATGCTTGGCGAAACCGAGGAGAAGTTATCCCTGACACAAACTAGTCTCCAAGATCTTGTCAGCATTTATCCGGAACTTGGTGAAATTGTCAAAACAACAACGTACAACTGGATGTCTAGCCTCCCACGGGTGATGCAATCCGCGGACGAGGACGTAAAACGAGACGCAATACGGAATGTTCTGAAGGGACTCGAGCTACTCAAGGGATTACATATACAGTCGTCGACCCTTGACGAATCTATGTCGATAATGCTCCGGGATAGCGTTGTATCCCTCATGCAGGCATCAAAAACCCTGGCGATGAACGAGAACACGGACGTCCGATTGATCGAGGGGGGAGAGACGTCGAGAGAGTACAAAGATGTACAATATCAGCCGGTTTTACTTCCATCTGAATCTCAGAAGAAGCTTCGCAGCGAGATAACTTCTCTCATTGCATTCCTTGGCTCATCGTCTCAGCATGGGAGATTTGCGGGTAGCATGTTGGAACAAGTACAGGATTCCGATAACCCTGTTGGACAAGTCGCTACCTTTTGGCTCTGTTTTCATCTCATCAAAGCGAGCCACAAATCTTCTGCCGAGGAGGACATGTTTTTTAACTTGTCGTCAATGGGCGACCCATCTCAAGATATTGATGCTATATTCAACGAGCTATACACAACATCGGTGCAAATTCTCGACCGGCATACAGACGCGGAATCTATCGACTGGCGACTGGAAGCTTTGGCGTTAGAGGCTACCGCTTATACAGCACAGAGGGCAGGGGAGTCATTCCGCCCTGAGCTAATTGATGTTCTGTTCCCTATTGCAACATTTTTGGGGTCCAACAATCCGAATCTGCAGAAGCATGCTATCGTAACATTGAACAGCATAGCAGAATCGTGTGGATACGCCAACGTTTCTGAACTTATCATTCAGAATGTGGATTACATGGTCAACTCGGTCTCTTTGCGACTCAATAGTTTGGACATATCGCCTGCCTCAATCAATGTCCTGACTATGATGATTCGACTGGCAGGCCCTCGACTAGTTCCTTACTTGGACGACGTCATTGACTCTATATTTGGAGCTTTGGACAACTACCACGGGTATCCGGTGTTTGTAGAGAACCTTTTCACTGTTCTCAAGGAGGTTGTGAACCAAGGTGTCCGTTCAGACATGTTATTACTTGAACACCAGGCAAGTTCAAAACCAGACCATCGAAAGCAACACAACAAGGTACCTGGTATTTCAGATCTCTTGGATACTCTGGAAAAGAGGAAGCAGAGAGTAGTGCGTGATGACACGGAAACGGACAAAGTGGAAGGTCATCCCCAAAAACCATGGAAGGAAGATAGAGATGAAGGCGATGGCGAAGAGGGAGCTGATCCTCCACCAGAAGAAGAAAAACCACCAAACTCTCAGACATATCAGCTCCTGCTGAGAGTGGCAAATCTTACCCAGCACTACCTCACGTCGCCGACGCCGACACTGCGAAGGTCCCTGCTTGAGCTTCTGACAACAGCATCGACTGCTTTGGCTCCCGATGAGGATGCGTTCTTGCCCCTCGTTAACTCGATTTGGCCAGTGGTGATCGACAGGTTGCATGACCCAGAAGCTTATAACGCAGTCGAGGCATGCCACGCCCTTGCCGGGCTTTGCGCTGCTGCGGGGGACTTTCTTAGCTCTCGGTTCAAGACCGAATGGGCTGACTGGCTTCGAGATTGGTGCCGTAAGGCTAAACGTCAAGCTTCCCCTTCACCGAATTGGACCAGACCCCATGGGGAAGCTAGCATTACGCGGGGAAGAGAAAGCGATGATAGCCGAGTACTGCTACCCCTGAGAAATGGCGACAGTCTGAGCGGGAAGCCTGTTACGAAAATGGTGACATCGTCTTCAGGTAGTCTGGGGAAATTTGCGTCACCAGCACGAGTGTGGGACGGTACGGTTGAGCTACTGACGGCAATAGTGTCGTATGTTCACGTCGATGAGGAGATGTTTGATGACATTCTTGACCTACTTTCGGACGTTTTGGAGCGGAACATTCAAGTGCGGGAGACATTGGAGGCTGTTAACGGGGACGCTGTGTGGCTGTCACGATACGAGCGAGGGAATGTTGAATGGTTGTCAACACCGCAAATGGATGGGGTCGAATTTGCTGCCATGGCAGTGTCTGAGTAAAGGGCATTTGGGGACACCAGTAACTAGGCAAATCAGAAATGAGACCAACAGCCAATATCGACATTTCAATCATACCACTCTGGTTCATCGGAATGGCCAGAGCCGGCATAAGAACTGCCTAGTGGTACGACTCGTTTCCTGGGGATTAGCATGGGTACTAGGGGCGCCACCGGGCGAATCTTCCCTAGATGACGGATAAGCAGCCAAAGACTTGACAAACGTTTAGAGCAATGTTTGTGTGATGATTTTATGTGGGATTCCCACCTGAGGAAAGCTGAGTTTGATAGTTTACCCATGTCAAACCTGCTAACGACTTGCGTGGGGAAGAGAAAGGTCTAGATCGTGCTGACGGTTCCGCAGTGGGGATATCGAGCATGTTCTCCGCACCATCTGTGCCCTCACCTGCTTGATAGAGTTAGTATCTAGAGGCTAATAATTGGAGTCAGTGCTGGTATGGATCTCCCCGAACGAACCAGGGAGGGATGAGATTACCTAAAATCCTGCTGCCTCTCTACCCCAGAAACAAAATCAAGATGCAGAGGAAGCGATTTCGTAATAGAATTGTCAAGGCCAAGTGTCTAGACTCCAGAGTCTGGAGAATCCCCAGGTTATGACTATAGGGGGTCCTCGTGGCGACCACTGCACGGTGAGTCTCCATTTCCCCAGAAAGCCAATCTCTCAATAACGTAACTGAAATGTTGAGGCTCAGTCTTGGCTTTGATTGACATTTTCAATGAGGGGAAATCGACGTGAGGAGATCGTCGAAAACCCCAAACCGCCACTGAAATCAGTGGCCCAATTTAGGATAGAGCGAAGAGACGAGTGGGAGAAAATTCAGTATCGTCAGCTAGAGATAGCGCTTTTCTCCCTTGGTCCTTGCCTGGCGGTCAACAGCTGAGGTGCCCAACACCAGCGGGAGAGGGGGAGACGCCATGTCTCCAATTCGTTAGTGGACATGGGTTATGATTCCAGATTCATTGATATCACCGTGCCTGGGGTTGTTGGCTCTAACCAATCAACGAAGTAATATGAGCCAGTCTACGGTGAATGAATCTCGTAGAGGGGAGTCTAGAAACTTTCTAGCTTGAGAACTAGCACGGCTTGCCACCCTCCTTCAGCAAAGAGGCGGCCGCGTGAGGGTGGTCTTGGAGAAAGGCCTCCAAGCTTTTCTCTGGCCTTTTCTTTCTTTAGGAACAAGAGTTGGAGTCACTTGGCGATCTATTGGCATCGCCAAGTTTCTGCATCGCACTATTTAGGATCTCGACTGCAGATCCCAAAGTCTGGGCAGCATTGGATCTCGACCCAAACTACCGGTTCACAATGACAGCATCTATGTTACACAATTGTTGTAATAATTCAATGACTACTCAAAGGTGAAGTCCGAAGAGGGGCAAGGGGGCTTCATGGCGACCTTCCAAAAAGAGCCCAAACCTGCTTACGGGGTAACGTTAGTAGCTCACAGCAATTGCGTTGATGGCGGACGTGGCGTTGAAGCCCATGTGAGGATCATATCCCGACAGGGGTCATCACTCCGCGTCTAGGGCAGAGCGCGTCTACTGGTCATGATTGACTCTTGCCTGCAACGGGCAGTCAGTTTTACGGATAACAACCGAGAGGATGCTCGTATTAGACATGGGTATCTGCAGCTCAACTTAATTCCCCAGGAATGCAACAAAGATCTGACACATCGTTACATGAGTAACTAAGCTTATCTCGACGAAACAAAAAACAACGCAATATTATCAGTACCGAGTCAGTGACGGTATCAGTTTGCAAGATTACTATCAAACAACACGCGATAAACGCCGTCTCAACCGTTGCCCAGCACGTGCCATGCCGAGTCGAGACCTGACCGGGCCGGTCCAAGAGGACACGATTTTCGGCTACGGACCTCTCCAGCTTCGCCCTCGCCGAGATAGACAACAATTGCTTGGCACACTAAGATGAATTAACAACAGGCCGGGGGGGGGGGCAAACTAGTCAGTGCTTGTCCTCCCCCAGGCCTTGAAAATTCCGTACCCACCATGATACAGATACGCAGCGTTAGCTTGGAGTTGTGAACCAATAACCTCAACAGCTTACTACTTTAGTCTCAAGATAAACTCAAGATAGGCCTTTCTATTTGCTCAACTGGGCTAGATCCCCCGTGCTGCACACCATTGAGTTCCCCCAAGTTGGCAGTGGCAGGGGCCACCCCGTCTACCCACTAGCCATTCTCCTCCTCCACCCATCTCCAACTTACCTCGTTGCCACCAAATCTAGAACCTTAGCTTGACCCATGCAAGACAGTTCCATCTTCTCGGGACATCGTGCAACAATGTCAATGAATCGACTACAAATACTCAGGCCTTCTCCCGCTTTCTTGGGATAGAAGAACAAGAGCATCACTCTCATCATTCTCTCAACTCTCCTACACTCACTTCCTTCTCCATCACTCTCTGGTATCACACCAAAACCAGCAGCAATGGCTTCTACTCCTCCCATGGATTACGGCAAGGAGGCCGTTGTCGATGTCTCCTCCAACCAGGATGTCGAGACCGGCGAGGTCAAGAACGGTGGTCTCCAAAAAGATCTCAAGAACCGACACATGCAGATGATTGCCATCGGTATGACTTCACTTCACTTCCCCATACTTCCCTAACCCATAACTAACTTTTCCAGGTGGTGCTATCGGTGCTGGTCTCTTCGTCGGTTCTGGTGGTGCCCTTCAGAAGGGTGGCCCTGCTGCTCTCCTCATCGGTTACCTCATCATCGGTATCATGCTTCTCTGCACATGCTTGGCTCTGGCTGAGATGGCTGTCCTCTACCCCGTCAACGGTGCCTTCTTTACCTACATCGTCCGCTTCGTCGATCCTTCTTGGGGCTTCGCCATGGGTTGGCAATACGCTCTTGCTTGGCTCACTGTCCTCCCCTTCGAACTGATCGCCGCCTCCATCACCATCAAGTTCTGGAGAGAAGATATCAACATGGCTGTCTGGGTCTCTGTCTTCCTTGTCGTTCTCATGGGCATCCAGGTCTTTGGTGTCCGAGGTTACGGTGAGGTTGAGTTTGTTCTCTCCATCATCAAGATCTGCGCTTGTGTTGGCTTCATCATCCTCGGTATTGTCATCAACTGCGGTGGTGTTGGCGACCAGGGCTACATTGGCACCAAGTACTGGCACAACCCTGGTGCTTTCACCACCTTCAAGGGTTTCGCTTCCGTCTTTGTCGTCGCTGCTTTCTCCTTCGGTGGTACTGAGATGGTCGGTCTGGCTGCTGCTGAGTCTGCCAACCCTCGCAAGTCTATCCCCACTGCTAGCAAGCAGGTCTTCTGGCGAATTGCCATCTTCTACGTCCTTAACCTGTTCATCGTCGGTCTTATCCTCCCCCACGACGACGAGCGTCTCATGGGTGCCAGCGGTGCCAACACCAAGGCCTCTCCCTTCGTTCTTGCTATCCAGGATGCCAACATCAAGGTTCTCCCTAGCATCATGAACGCTGTCATCACCGTCGCTGTCCTTTCCGTTGCCAACTCCTGCACTTTCGGCTCTACCCGAACCATCCAGGCTATGGCTGAGCGCAAGATGGCCCCTAACTTCTTCAAGTACATCGACTCCAAGGGTCGCCCTCTCTACTGTGTTGCCCTCCAGATTGCCTTCGGTCTCCTTGCCTACATCGGCGCTGCTCCTCAGGGTGGTGAGATCTTTGGCTGGCTCCTGGCTCTTACCGGTCTTGGTTTCCTCTTCGTCTGGGGATCTATCTGCCTTGCCCACATCCGCATGCGCGCTGGTATGAAGGCTCAGGGTGTCAACTTGGGTCTCATCCCCTACAAGACCCCCTTCGGTGTTGCTGGATCTTACCTCGGCCTTGGACTCAACATCCTCGCCCTTGTTGCTTCTTTCTACAATGCTCTCTACCCCGCCTCCGGTGCTTCTCCCAACGCTGAGGCCTTCTTCAGCTCTTACCTTGCCTTCTTCTCTGTCACTATCCTCTACCTCGGCTACAAGATCTGCACCCGAAAGTGGCAGATGTGTGTCCGTCCTTCTGAGATGGACTTGGCTACCGGTGCCGTGTTCCTCGATGAGGAGGAGCCTACTGAGACTGTCGCTTGGTCTCAGCTCCCCATGAAGGCCATCCGTGGTCTCTTCTAATAACATACGAGAAATGAGAGTGATAGGATTTTGGATACCCATTGTAACGGAGGAGTAAAGGAATGCATATTTGATCTGTAACATTTTTAAAGTTTTATACCAGCGAGCAAAGCAAGGCGATTAGCGTTCTTGAGCATATCTTGCACATAAACAATACGCACATGCAATCTCTTCAACATCTGAGCACCATGAACGTGATGAATAGTGATTAATTCCTAAAGCACTTTCCATTGTACAACTAACATCGAAGAATTTTGTTGCTGGTGAACTGCTCCCCCTATTTTGCAGTATTCTGATATGTTCTCCTTTACATATCTGCCCCTTTTCATCTTAATTTCGCAAATCATGGGATCCGTCTCCAGTAAATTGAGCCAAAATATCACCACCCTCTACCCTAATAGAAGCAAGTCGTAGTATTGGCCTTCGCTGAAGTGAGCAAAATTGTTCCCATACCATGATCCTAATAGTAGGACCAAAATCCATTCTGACTTGATGGTCTTCAGTTATTGTCCTTGTTGAGTTTTGCGATTTCCTGCCGCGCCGCTATCATTCCCTCCATGCACGCGTTATCTAAAGTCGAGACAACACCTTCATA
Source organism: Fusarium stilboides (assembly GCA_014822085.1). NCBI lineage: Eukaryota > Fungi > Ascomycota > Sordariomycetes > Hypocreales > Nectriaceae > Fusarium > Fusarium stilboides. Next base: position 54,438 of record JAASAY010000036.1, read on the forward strand.
CGCAGTCCGAAGTGTCGAGAGTTCCTCCTCGTGGGCCTTCTTGGTTGCCTCGGTCTCCTTGCGATGGGTCTCGCGGACAGAAGCAATCGCGTCATCAGCAAACTTCCGAACTTTCTCGAGCTCTTCTTGGTGTGACTTTTGGAGGGCATCGATTGCCCGTGGATGGATCTTAGTGTTCCTCTCCGCTGCCTTGCGAACTGAGACGAACTGGCTCTCTAAGTTGCTAGAGATATTGGTGACGTCTTCGGGGTTAGAATTGGGGGGAGCAGTTCCTCTCATCACTAGGTCTGGCTCAGTAGTGCGCTTTGCAGTAATGAGGGGAGAAGAGGTGGGAGTAGGGATGCCAGCCACCGAGCAAGCTCTCTTGGAATGCTGTTCCTCCTCTGCCTCACAAGACCATGGTCGCTTGGCCAGCACCTTGGCAAGTTCAAACTTCTTGCTAAGGCCCTTCTGTTGGATGTACTGGTTCGCCTCAAAGCACGAGTGCTTGGTAGGACCGTTTTTATTAGGCTCCCACTCGTTGAGATCAGCGTCGGGGAACTTGATCTGAGCAACGGCAGCGTGTCGAGACCAAAAGAAATCGTTCTTAAATAGCACCTTGCACACAGTGATCTCAGCCCAGCTCTCTGGATAACTCAAGCCGGCTATGCTCTTGAAGTTGGATGTGTAGACGTGCTCAACGGCTTTCTTCCAAGACTCAATCTCGGTGGGAGAGAGTTGTTCGGCCGCCCAGTTGTTCCAGTGGTCTTCCATAGTGTCGAGGAAGAAGTCCTTATTGAGAGATTTCGCAGAGGTGACTCGATCAATAAACCAGAGAGGCATCTTGTTCTGCCACTTTGGAGATGCTGATCAAGGTGCTAGCTCGGCGGTGATCAGTAAAGAGACGGTCATAATGGGCATGTATAGCTCACTAGCGAGGTGGATGTTGAGTAGAAAATGGATAACTCAGAAATGAGCGAGGTGCTGAAGATGAACTGAGATAAGATTTGATTTGGATATGTAGTGAAGCGTGAACGCTTGACGATGTTTGAGGATGTTGAGTGGGTAAAGATATGCGGATGAAATTTCAGTTAGAGTGGAATAAAGGATAGCATTACATAGGAGCAGAGCTCATATAATGAAATTAACTAACAATGAAGATGGCTTTATTACAATAACTTCGAGTATGAACATCTATTCAATACAAACAAACAACAAACCTCCACTCCCTGTTTGTTGCCTGAGAACTGCGGGGAGGCACAATGATTCAGTGTGCCAACACAGACCTGTACCCTTACGTTGCAGGCCAGCTGCAAAATGCTCTTCAAGTTGGTAAACTACACATTCTATCCTTTTGACTCTTCCACGAAATATCACACTAGGTCTTGTTTCATCCCCAGCTTACTAAACATACGTTGCTCTAAAATGCACATGAAACTTGAAGATCCAGGGGGCGAATCTCAAAAGCTATCTTAAACTCGTCGAAATATATTTATTTAGTCTCACGTTCAGGATATTGAACTGTCAGGGCCCTCAACGTAATTCGGTTAGCTATACTTAGTCATGAGGTAATACTCCTGTGACATTTCTCACACTTCTATTATCAAGTCAAGGGTATAGGTGAGATGGGATCTTGCGAGCCGTATCTGAAGGTTGGCGTTTAATTGTCTACAAAGTCTTGCAGATATGTCATGACCTACGCATGTCCTAGGTAAAAGTATCAAGCAGCCTTATCCTTCACAATGAGTTCGTAGTCTTGCATCTGTGCACGTTGCCCATGTTAGCTAATGACCTTTTTCCTCAAAAAGAACATTAATTTGCGCTCGAATTAAACTAATCAGCGGGACTACTTTATCTCAGTTCAGTCCCCTCAATCGCCCAGACATGAAAACTTCCACATGCCCTTCCGCTATACCATCCCTTCTTGTAGTAGGGGCAAAGATTCCGACAGCTCTGATGCAACTCATCTCAAGACCTCAACAAAGCCAGTCCCAGTCCATTACTCTGACCCCATCATACAAACTTTGCTTTCAATCACTCTCTTGTAAACACTCTCCTTACACATCGGGGTCTTCTTCATCACTTGGTCGGCTTCGAACAACAATCTTAACTTGGCGGGGAAGACTCTCGAGTATGACAGTGGCATCCGCCAAGTCAAGGATCAAGTTGATCCTAGAACGCAGGATCGAATCCGGTGACGCAGCTCCAGGTTCGAGATTGTTCACCTCTTTTGCTATATCAGCGACTCTATCGTTTCTCCCAACCAGCTCATTATTCGATTTTAGTCTCTGTTCATGCCGCACCTTGGCTCTGACGACCTCGAAATCGATACACGGGATTATAGTGTCATCCACCTTAGAAGCCATGTCGAGGAAAGCGATGCACAGGGCATGACTTAGAGGGACCACGTAGACAATGTGGTCGAAAAGTCGCTGGAGTGCGCCAACAAGGATATTCTTGCGGCCATCGGTTCCTTGCCTTAGGAAACACTGATTCAAGGCCGAGCCGAATACTTGATGCAGTGGCAGACAGTCTGAACCCTGCTCTAGCAGGGTCTTGTGTATTTCTATCAAGCCAGGAAATGCCATCGAAATGTAGTTTCTTCGCGACTGGTCGATGGCACGAGCCTTTTCTGCAAACTCCACGACTGTCTTGATGGCCTCGGTCGACTTTTCATCCTGAACCTTTTGTGCGAGATACTGCCAGTCGTAGTCGTGGGAAATGAGCGAAGCAACTGTCCCTTCCATCTTTCCCATGTACTTCCACTTAGTGAGGTTTTCTTCCGAATCATAAATGGTTGGGAGCCAAGTTTTATCGTACTGATTGCACTAAAAGCAAACACGATTCTTGATGTCGTCAGGGAGGACACGTATGACAGGCTCGGACAGCCATGCCTCCATTTCCCTCATGAATATTTTGTCATCTTGTTTGAACTTTCTGTCACCAAGCTTCTCAATGACCTTCTTCCCGTCGTCTAGGGCCTTTTGTCGATGGATAATCTGCTCGCAATCAACCGAATCCTTCTTCAACCATGGAGCGCCAGGCACTGGCTTTACCCAGCCGTTGATGCGGGCCATAGAAAGCAGCATCAAAGGGGTAACTCTGTCAAACTCGGAGGTATACACCCATGGCCTTCCAAATGCATCTTTGCCAACGACTGGGTGCTTTGAGCAGTTTTCATGCTGCTTGACAAGGAACTGGGTATCCCCGAGTTCGGGCCAAGCGTCAATTGCTGTCCCAAGATACGCCCAGACATTACTCTTGATGAAGAGATTCATGACGCTTGGGATACCGCAGAGATCTACATTGGTGTGCTTTTGGTTGAGATAAACGGCGATAGTAATGGCGGCGGTTGCCGGAATCATGATAAAGTTATGGCTGCGTGCTACTTTATTGGCATAGTTGAACTGACTCAATTCGCGAGCGATGTGAGCATTATTTCCCCAAGTAGAAAAGTCAGTTGCTCGAATGATCTTTGTGTTATCGACCTTCAGGATACAGGCTTTAAAGCATTCAGGGTGGTCCTGAGGATCTCTTCCAGCGAGCTTGAAGATCTCGCTGACCATCTGGTTATGGATTCTTAGGACCGCTGCAGTGCTTAGATTCGGCATTTCGATGGAATCTGGTTCCTTGGCGGCGGTGCCTGAAGCGCTTGGGCAGTTCGGCTCCGCCATGATGGCAGTGTCGATGACAATCGGGGAATATGGTAGTAAGATGCGTAAGTGTTGAGTCACTTAGCTATAGAGTAGAGTCAGTACAAGGCTCCTTGTAAAGGATCACGGCTATGCTTACTCTGCTTTGAACGTGAAGTCGTGGGAAGGGGGAAGGAAATCCAACCCCTCCTTTTAAGGAGGGCGAAGAAGCCGGAAGACGAGGGAGATGTAGATACGACGAAGCTTGCAGACCAATATCAGCGACAGTCCCTAATTTCAGGGTTTTAAGTTCAATACCAGGCTGAAGTATGATATGATGAAACCATGCTGGGAAATATTATAGTGTGGAAGAGGTTGGGTTTCGCGTAGCTCGAGGCAGTGGAAGGAGGGAATCGCCAGCTGGTCCGAGATTTTTAATGCACAACCACTGCCACGTCGCATGAAAATGAAAGTTAGTCATAGATTCAACTCCATTGAGATCTCTTCTTTTTAATATGAAGAATCACTCGGAATATAGAAAGTCTAGAAAATCATCTCCCTCTGCTTGGGAAACCCCGCCGCTTGGAGCATTGGGAGGCACTGCCATCCTCTCGAGCTGGCAGTGAACAATTGATCTCAGTAGGTAGTTTAAGCGACCACTGGGCCAAACACGTTAACAAGAAGGCTCAGGAACAACTTCTTCTGGGAATTGAACACCTACACCAGCTAAACATCAACGCCTCTATGCTTCCCCTCCCTATAGGCTCTATAAACAATCCCACTAAATCTTAGGGGCCACTGTCAAATATCCTTCAACAACAGCTGTGATCAACCGGTTGGCAATAGCCTGAGCAGGTGGCAATCGCAGATCACCCTCCTTATATCCCTCAGGAGCAGGCTCTCCCAAGCTGCTCGTTCCGGTGTCCAGGGCCTTACGAACCTCCTCGATGGAGAACCACTTAGCCACCTCAAGCTCCTTATCATTCAGATTAATCTTCTCGCCATCACCTGGAAGCGCCTGGGCAATAGCACCAATCATCAGACTTGCGGGGTAGGGCCACGGCTGGCTCGAGTGAATGACGACTCTTCCTACACGAACACCACTCTCCTCCCAAACCTCTCGCCTGACCGACTCCTCGATAGACTCGCCAGGCTCAAGGAAACCAGCGAGAGTGCTATACCAGTAAGGTGGCCAACGCTTCTGGCGGCCGAGTAGGAGCTTTGTCCCATCTGCGGAAACAACGGCGGCAATCATAGTGGGGTCCGTTCTAGGGAAGCAGATATTGGATACGCCATGGCGAGTAGGACAACCTCCTCGAGGTTCGCTGTTGGCACCACCCTTTTTGTCTGAAGAAGGGCAGACACGCTTGTAGCCGGCATGAACAGAAAGGTTAGGCTGTCCACAGCCAGCGCAGAAAGGACTTCGTGAGTTCCAATCAATCATAGATCTTGCTTGAGCGTACAGGGCGGCTGAAAGACGTTAGTCACAACACTTACAGTTTCTTCTGAGGTCTGACTTACCAGCGTCAGGTCCATGGGACATGGCACGAGGGTTCTTGTCAAGCGACAGTCCCTTCTTCTCCTGATCTGCCAAGAAGCTGCTTGCTTTCTCGGCATGAGTTCCTTTGGGGGTGATATCAACGGCGAAATAAGGGTGACCCTGGATGTCCCCGTGATCGGTAGAAGAAATAATATCTCTCTCATTTCCCTCCTCTAGCATGCCAAGAAACACGACAAGAGGCTTGGTCTTGGTTGAATCAAAGTTCTGGATGGATTCATCCTCAGTGAGGGCAAAGGGGTCTGAGCCAATCAAAGGCTGAATATCATTGAAGGTGAAGTATGCCGGTGTCTTCTTATCAATGACCAATGGGTTCAGCTCATTGAGAGCCAAATATCGAGCCGTGGGACTGACAGAGGCCTTTCGAAGAAAACCGGTATCGGCACGGAGGAAAGAGAAGCGGTTGATGCGGCCACCGGCGTAATAATTGACAACCTCTTTTCCAAAACGGCGAGTCAACATAGAGTCGTCGCTTTGAAGAGCTGCAATCACCGGCAGCTCAGGTACTGAAGTGGCTGTTGACATTGGATAGTTCGCTCAGAGGCGCTTGGGTTTTGTATTTGTAATGCAGTTGGAAGGATTCGAAGTTCAAGATTGCGACCACCAAAAGAAGAGAAACACTTCAACTTCAAAGATTGAAACGAGATTTTAGTCTTGATATAATGATAAGGACTCTAAATAGCGTTCTCTCGGTGCTGACGTGAAGATCTATCGGGCACCAAAAGAGCTGGAGGCGAGATTTCTAATGCCGTCTTTACTCCGAACCCAATAGTTACCCCGTTGTTTCCTTCTGGGGCTAGCGGTGAAGAAGTCGCAATTTGTACATTGCGGCGAATGCGGCCATTTGCAGTACACAGCGAGTGGGATGGAGTTATGATGAGTCAGGATTCTTCATTGATTTGGAGCATGATTGGCGACAGTTGTGTCTCCTCTTTGGAGGACACACGATGTGGGATCCATGTTACTCTTTTGGTGTTTGTCATCCGTTCAATGACCTCATTGGTACATTATCAGATTGAGAACCCCGTATTTGCGATCAAGAATCTCGTTCTCAGCAGGACCCCTGAATGTATTTCATGGCCTCAATTGGCTATGCCTTCATGGCGCATCCATCATTGAACTGGCATTGGCCTTTCACAGATCGGACCTGGATCTACAACTTAACCTTTCTCTCATTCGAGCTTCCCCGAAGTCGGGCACCGGAAGTATCTTAGCATGGATCTTGCTTCCATCACTGGAGCGCATTCTTCCAGGGGAGGTTTAGGGCGCATTAGCCAAGGCCAGGGCATATTCTAGTGCTTCCCCGCGTTAAGTACAGTAGGTAGTGACGTTGTTGTTCTGGGGGCACGTGGACCATCCTGATCTTTGCTGGGAAAAGTCTTTCTTGACCGAACCCTGATTCTCTCTCCCTTTGAGCTTTGCATCGCGCCGTCTCCATATCGCCATCGACAATTCTTGTATTTGAGGGATTGGTCTTCTTCAGACATCAACGAATGCACTAATTTCGTGATCCGAATAATTTTGGCCTACGAGGACGGTATCTGCTAAAAGCTGGGGTGGGCGTCGCAGAATTTTGTCACCTTTCGTCCAGGGTCTTCAAGATGACGCCGCCAACCGCGAATCTGAACCTCGATGTTGAGGCTATCTCGGGCATTTGTGGGTAAGTTTTGGTCAGTTCTCTATTTTGATGGTACCCTCAACTAACAATTCTTCTCTCGCAGCTCCATTTCCATTGCCTGCTGGGGTATGTCGTTCTGATGTTGTTTCCATCTCCGAACATCGCTAATCGCAAATAGTCGTCGTCTTCTCTCCTCAGATCATCCAAAATTTCCAGCGCAGCAGCGCCGATGCTCTTTCGATCCAATTCATCATTGTCTGGCTTCTTGGCGATGTTTTCAACATTCTAGGTGCCGTCCTTCAGGGCGTCCTACCGACCATGGTACGATTCACGCTTGACTCCGGCCATCCGGCTTGATTGCAAGATTGCTAAATCAATTCGTCCTCTAGATTATTCTTGCCATCTATTATACGATAGCCGATCTCGTTCTTCTCGGCCAGTGCTTTTACTATCGCGGTTTCACTTGGCGCGACGCTCCTACCCCTGCTCCGAAACCGACCACCCCGGCCCCCGGTGAGCCCAACGAGCGCACTGGTCTCATTTCTCACGATCGCCATCACGAACGTCGAGGATCAGACTGGTCCGGTTTGTCGCCAGCCGTTCCTCATATCGCCGAGGATGCTGCTCCTCAGACCCCTACCGTCCTTCAGACCATTGTCTGGAATACCATCATTGTGCTGATGGTTATCGCCGCCGGTATCGTCGGTTGGTTCCTAGGCCAAAAAGCTTCTTCTGGTGACAAGGACGGCGACACTGATGTTGGAGGCGGTGACAACCTTCACTTCAGTCTTTCTGGTCAGATTTTTGGATATCTTTGCACCGTTGCCTACATCGCTTCCCGCCTACCCCAGCTCATCTTGAACTGGAGGCGCAAGACGACCGAGGGACTTAGCATGCTCTTTTTCCTCTTCGCCTGCCTTGGCAACATCACCTACGTTCTATCCATCTTTGCCTACGACCCGAAGTGCAAGCATGACGAATGCAAGCCCGGGGAGGCGAGCCACATCTACGGCAAATACATTCTTGTCAACCTCAGCTGGCTCGCTGGCAGTCTTGTCACTCTCTTCCTTGACTTGGGTGTTTTTGCCCAGTACTTCATGTATAGCAAGCCAGAAAACACGAAGACGACTACCCGCCAAAGAATCAATGAAAACGTTGCCGAGGAGGACGAGTACGACGATGACGATAGCATCAACGAGGATAGGTGGGACCAGCGTCCCCTACTCCAAAGGGGTGACTCCGTCTACCATTAAAGATCTACCATCTATCTCTCACAAGGTTCACACCCGAGATAGCAGTTTTTTGTTTTGCTTCATGGTTTCATTTGTTCTCATATCTCCCCTGATTGTTTAGGGCACATATAGGATCAAACGACGGCAGGCGTTTATTGTTGCATGGTAAAGGATATAAAAAGAAACTTAGCATCAGGATTGGGTTGCTATCACGGTGAATTTGGAAGTGTGTCAAAGGTACTTTTTAGATCACTCACCTTTTGAGTGTTAAAGTCGTCCATAACTATAAGATATATTGATTCAGTGATCTGTCTGGCGTTTGTCCCGCGGCGCCAACGTCACGCTACGACTGACGTCCCAATTCCAAAGTGTCCCTGTCAGGATCTTGAGAGGGAATCCGCTCTATCCCTTCTTCCCATTCACGCCCATCAGCATGCCTACCCCTTGTAAGATGTGTATTCATTGTTGGCGTTTCCATTTTTGGGGGCACGGAGGCACGGATTTTAACAAGACTGCTCGATCGCTTTCAATCTCCTCTTGAGATCAAAGTGTTGAGTTCGCATAGGCGACTGGGGCATTGTCACAGCTAGGAGCGCAGGTCCATTGGTAGGCCTAGATGGTACATGATACTCGCACTAGTAGAATGATGGTAAAGCTATGTTGAACATAATCCAGTTGTACCTCTGCTGCAACTGAGAATTTTCTGTGCTTAATTAGCGGCCGAGTCATAAGACTTTTCCCATCAGCGACCTCTGGGTCAAAGGTGAAGCTCTTTTGCGCGCAAGCTCACAATATTACCCCCCTCAGTACCTGAGGACACACTTTTCCGAGAAACAATAGAGCTCTCTAATATTGTTAAATATCATGGTATTAACGCTAATTGAAGCAAAACTTGAATTTTTTGCAATGTGTGGGGACAAGGGAACTTGTGAATCCCTGAGGAGTTCATACCACCATAGGGTAGAATTCTTAATCTAAGGTAAGCTGATTATGAAGCACTAAGAGAGAAAATGCCCTTCTGAGCAAGCCAATGGTTTATGAATATGTTCCAAGGATCTCTATTGCTACAAATTCTGCCAAAAACCCCTACATACAAGCGTTTAGGGTAAAAAGTCTGTGATCTTGGGTTATTCCCCAACTTCCATTATTTGAGATCGTTGTCAACTAGGATAGCAGTGCACGCAGCATGAACAGTACACACCTTGATATTGGCGCAAACTTGTAGGATGCAGAAATTGTATTTCATTTGACATTCCTACTTAAGCCTGTCATGAGTTTATAGAAATCGTGACGATATTGGGTATGACCTTAATTCCTTCTCCCCATACCTACAAATGAACTGCTCCCTTGAAAGTGCCTCATCATAGTTTTGCATTCAGTTTCTTCTCTTCCCACTGCTCGTTGATCACAAGATTCTGCCAGAACCTCCACGTCGCAACAGCAATAGCCAGAGGTGGACATCCAAGCAGTAACCACGACCACCAGTCAGGGCTCGCCTTTCTGAGCTTACTCACGGCCTTGTCCAGCTGCTCCTTCAAGTCATCGCGAGATCCGTCGTTCCAGAGCACGATTCCCTTACCCTCTCCTCGTTCCTCGCATCGACGTGCTTTTTCACGCACATCTGTTTGGCTGCGCACCCGATTCTCGGCGTCTTCTGGACTGAGGTGAGGGTCTCGAGCGCGCAGGCGCTGCATCTGAACTGCTGGATCGCGAACAGCGACTACAGCTGCCACACCGCAGAGGCGATCAAGACCGCTCTCAAAGAGAAGCGGAATGTCGAGAACAACAGCCCAGTGACCTCGGAAATAATAGCCTACCACCGACTTGAACATCTCCCATCGTACAGCAGGATGCACAATGCCATTGAGAACTGCCCGGTCTTTCTTACGCTCCTCGCTGTCGCCAAATACACGTCGTCCAAGGGCTGGTCTGTTCAGTGGTCTGCCTTTGCCGTCGGGGCCATTCTCTGGCATGTTCTCTGACGGCTCCACGAGAAGGTCGGGCGTCGTGGGTCCAAAGTGCTTCAAGATGGCATTGTATCCACGGGTCCCAGGCTCCACGACCTTGCGTGCTAGAATATCTGCGTCTATAATTGGTAGATTGTAAGGATGTGACGAGAGCATCGACGAGACAGTCGTCTTGCCCGTGGCAATAGAGCCCGTGAGGCCGATGAGAAGCATGGTTGTGTATCTCGTCAAATGCCAATTGCGCCGACGAGGAAATTAGTAGCAACCTCGGGCCAAACAGACACAGTTCGGCCCACCATGAGGTTCCATTTGATACCCCACTCACGGCGGTATTATGTAACCTTACCTCAGAAATGGATGTGCCTTGAGCCGCCCAGCCACGCCGGCGCCCGGCCCTCCGATCACTTCCTAAGCGAGATCACTCTTGGAGAATTTTGTGTATAAATATCTCGTCTCGCCGCGACCATTTCACTTCCTTTTTCTCTTCTCACTACATCAGTAGGTAAAGCTTTCACCGTCATGTGAAAATTTTATCTTACGAGGGCTCCGCGAAAGCGGCTTGCTGAGAGTCAGACTTGTCGATGTCTGGTTTTCCGTTCCCGGCCCCCCAGAGTAATGTGATCACTCTTCCTAATCAGCCATAGACGACTTCATCGGTCTGTGACTGTGGGGTGATCTCGACATGCCATAACCTTTATGGTACTTTGTCCAAAATTCATGCGGTTCTTGCGCATCATAATAAACGCGCCTGACCAGGAACCGCCCGGGCTCCGAATCATACAAGGTATGAAAATGCTGGACGTTTCGTGTGATGCTCAGCATCACAATCGTAAATTTGCGTATTCGAGCATGCCAGCGGAATGCGTTTTCGTTGAGTTGTTCGTGCGGTGGTAAAAATTTCACCTGTTGTGAAAGCCTCTGAAGTTGAAATAAACTTTTCTTGGCCCAAGTTTAAGCGGATACGCGTCCGGTGTCGCATAGCACATAATACTTGTATTGAAAAAGATCTGATCTCGACAAGAAGCTGTATTATGCTTCACTCCATTATGCTTTACTTCACTCTTTGGGGTTTCCAGCTCTAGCTGTGAAAGTTTTTTGTGTGACCACGTCAGGCTCGCGACATGTAGTATCTAGACCACATCAACATCAATGTTGTTTTCGGGTTACGTCTCGTCAAGCTAGAGAGAAGAGGGTAGAGAGTCTGCATTCATAATTTAATCATCATGATCAAGAGCAAACCTTTCAGCCTCATCTGCGTGAATCGCATCAACCATTTTGCTCTGATAACTTTTCCCCCACCATCCTCGGGCTAAAGGCCGTAGCACTCACGTGACAGAACATGAACGAATCGTGGGCGTAGTGGGTACCAAAATTTTCTAAGCCGGAAGTCATCGTTGACGATTCCCCGAGATTCGGACAGGACTTGCGACTCTGTCAACGCCGATTAATCCACCCAAACTCGCATCACGCCCACCGTCGCGCGCTATCTCCTCGAATCCTCGGCCGTAATCTCCCATCATGTCTTCCATCTGGAACGCTTTCACTGGCGGCAACAAGTCCGGCCACCAGCAACAACAGCAGTCGCAGCCACAGCCCACTACACAAGAACCCGCGCATTTCTCCTATGACCCTACCGAAGGCCAGGGTGTCGAATCGTTCCTTCAGAGCTCTACCTTTGCCGACCCCTCGCAATTACATCCCCTCGCCGGCCTCAACAGAGATACACTCGAATACATTTCCCTCGAGGACTCAGCCTTGTCCGAGCTGCCTGGTGGCCAATCAGTCCTGCCCTCCCGTGGATTCACAGACGACTTGTGTTACGGTACCGGAATTACATACCTGGCTGGCTTGGGAGTTGGAGGTGCTTGGGGTCTGCAGGAGGGTCTCAGAAGGTCGGCCGGTCAGCCTCCTAAGCTGCGATTGAACGCTGTTCTCAACTCGGTCACTCGACGAGGTCCCTTCCTGGGCAATTCGCTGGGTGTCGTTGCCATTATCTACAACTGCATCAACTCCTTGATCGGCTCTCTTCGCGGAAAGCACGATGCCTCTAACACTATTCTTGCTGGTGGGCTGAGTGGTATGCTCTTCAAGAGCACCCGCGGTGTTCGCCCCATGATGATCTCTGGTGGTATTGTTGCCTCTGTAGCTGGTGCTTGGGCTGTAAGTCTCGCTCTGAATGCTGGTTCGTTTCTGCCGCTAACTGCTATCTAGGTTGTACGACGATCTTTCTTCCCTATCCCTGAGCCTGTTCCTGCAGTTTCTGATGAACTCACTCTGTAATAACATTATGATATCTTTTTTCACCCTTGTCGTCAAACTGGTCGACCCGTTATAATCGCGCCGTCGTGGATTCGAGGCACCAACAAAAAAGGAACGAAGAGAGGCGAGCCGGAGGACGAAGTACGGGATAACATTTCCGTTGTATAAGATACGGCGTGACTACAGCGTTTGGTGGAGTTTGGTAGCATGGCAATGGACATCTCTCCTCCCATGGGCAATTGTATATTACATCAGGTTGGGTCAGCGAGCATTAGACCACATGTGATAGGGGGTGGGCGTCTGGTCCTTAATGATAAAAATGTTTGAATAGTAGCCAATGCGAGTTCCTGGCAGTAATTTGATGTTATGGTTGGCACTGGCAATGAATGGTTGCTTTGGGCCACGGCAGTGCCTACTAACTTCACCCTTTGTTTACTACCACTCACCAACACAAATTACCCGGACACAGCAAAGTGATATCCTCATCTTTTCATCTTCCCAAATATCGCGCGCGGTTGTCTTGATGATCAAATATCTCTATCACTCTACGGCAGTATTTTGTTCAGCATGGACTTAAGCGATAAAGAAAACGACAACAGTGGCCGAGCACCACTTAGAGAGCCTCGACCTGCAGAACCACAGACGCAGTCAAACGATGCGGAGTACGCCCAAGATGCTCAAGCACCCTTTGCACCAGACACAACCCCCCTTGGTGCTGGCGGCGACATCCCTCAGGATAGTGCAACAAAGACGCCATCACGCAAACCGCCTAGTCAAGCCCGCAAACCGCGTGCTCCCAAGCAAGGTCCCTCACTTATGAGTGTCAAGGAATTCAAAGAAAACATGATCAAGTTCCGCCTCGATCATTGGAAGGCAAGAGCTCAGGTTGTGCACACCAGTGGCCAGATAGACATGACTGCCCTCTGGAGTCCACAATGGAGTGGTATTGTGCCCTGTGACGAAGGCATGAACCTATTCGATGGCTTTGATCGCACATGGTTCATTCCCTTTGACATGGAAACACCCCTACCTGCGGACAAGCAGGATATCGCAGATGATCTCCAGAAGCGCCGCCAAGAGCTGAGCAATATGTATCATACCAAAGTTTCCAAAGATACCCAGTTCCGTCCAAAGTTGCTGCGCCTCATGGAAGAGGAGGTTAAAGCAACATGTCGGGATCAATGGGACACAGGCTTTCACAAACCGGATACGACACCAAAGCAATGGGCCGAAGTGCGGGAGGTCTATGAACTTACAAATTTGGTTCACATGATAGCTCGGGCTCGGCTGGCCGATGGAGAAGAATTATTGCCAGGCCACTACCAGATCATCGTCCTCGAACTTGCGGTCGACGGCAAGATTCTATCTCGACGTGTCAGTGTGCCGACTGATATCGACCTGAACGAATTTCTTTCGCGACTTGATAGCTGGGACCCCCCTAACAGTGAACAAGACAAACACCTCATCGACATTTTTCGACGAAAGCTTGACTACATTTTGGCAATTGGCGACGAGACCCAGAAAAAGAAGGCAACCCGTTTCTCTTGCCAGGTTGACAAATTTGGGGAAATCGAGGCGCCAGGCAGCGAGAAGTCTTCCTGGATTTTCCAGTTGAGGTTTCACGCGAAGTATTCTATCCCTTTCGGAAAGTCACCGGATGCAGTGAGAACATGGTCACAGCTGAAAGAGGCAACCTTCCAAGAACTCCTCGATGGCATACGCGCAAAGAAACACCCAGTGTTCGTTCGAGTGAGTGCAAAGTTCATCTCGTATTTTACTTCATCGCTGACAAGATACGAACTAGCCCTAGAAGATTCGATTGCGCCGTATGTGGCCCGAGGCCGGAGAGATGGAAAAACAACTTCAACCGACATATGGCCTACCAGAGCTTTCACAAGAACAGCTAGACATTGTGGATGCAATGCTCGCTGGCCAGACCGACGAAGAGAAACAACAAGGGGCGATGTTGACGCGAGCTGTGGAGATCGAGAAGCAGCAGGCGCTCCATTCGAAGCGTCCAAGTATTGATGACTTTAACGAGTGAGACACGAAGCTGCAGGGACGAAAAAGAGTAATGAGAATATGTTCTTTCGACATATTGTATATGGGATGAAAGTCAATTGTCTGTGGATGGTGTTTATGGGATGCTGAAACAGTGGAATGCAAGCCTCTGGAGTCGTGGAATAGCTGTAGGGATGATATCATTGTACTTGTAAAGTAGTGTAAATCGGATGTATTATTATTGTATGGTGAAGATGATAATTCGCACTCAACAACCGGCCTCTTACGCTTAGGAGAGTTTTATCCAGATTCACATTCAGGTGGAGTGGGTAGAAAGAGATAACTTCGATCTCACTAAGCGATGTGACTATAGTATAAATATTTAACAAGATTATCAAAAATTTATCCTAATTTTAGGATTGCGTTTGTATATATTATTGACCCAGGGAGATGATTTCAACATTAGATCTGTTTGTATCTCAAGTTCTTGGCACCGCTTGAGCGGGTGAGTGTTAAGCTGGGATGATTATTCTGCATATCATTTTCCCACTCAACTTCAACATCACAACAGCACAGCGCCCCTGGTCGATCAGCTCCAGATATTCACCGCGAAATATCGTCTCATTATTGTCACTATGTGTCTCCCCTGTTTTCCCTGGACGTGGACCAAGTACGAAGATCCTTTCGACGAGTTGCATAAGGCCCCTGACCAGTCTGTCTGGGTGCACGACGGACAGAGTTGGGAGTTGCAAAAAATGGTAAGATTGAGAATTTCTTTATTTAAGCTCTTTTTCACTTGTATCGTCATTTATTTCATTGCGTCATTGTATTTGTTGCTTCGTTGAAGAATTCCTTGCGATCTTGAGGAGGAGGCATATCAGAGGTCGATGTTTGAAGGCTTCTGCCAGTGGCAGCCAGCTGGGCAGCGAAGGTCTCTTCCAAACGAGCCAATTCAACTATAACGAGACACAAACAACTCGTTTTTTGTTGTGGTGCTATTGCTTCAAACGGTGTTTGTGTCAATGTACGCTTGATTTCGATATTTTCTCGAGCTGCCCCTGAGACCTAAACTCTTCTTCTTTCCTTCTTCATCAAAGAAGGCATCTCGAGGCCTCGAGGATCCTGAATCACAGGCCTCGCAACCGGAGTTTACGGCCTCAATTGCGAGAGTTGCACGCAAAAGAAGCAATCATGGCTTCGGCAGGCGCGAGCGAGTTCAAGTCTCCCAAAATTCCTCGACGACCCAAGACTCCCGAGTCGCGTCAGGTGCACTTTGAGCCCCAGCCCAAGCCATCTTCCTCCTCCTTCAACAACAACGAACGCATCACGGGCTTCACCACTGCCAATTCTCCTAGCGGCGGCTTCAGTGCCAACATCAACGGCGTCTCAGCTCCCAAGACCCCTCCTGGAATTAAGATCACTACTACGACTGCTGCTACAGCGACTACCTCTGCTCCAGTCGACACTCAACCTACAAATTTCCCTGCGCTCGGATTAGGCCCCAACAATCATCTGCAGTGGCATACAAGTGCCAACCCGACTCAGAGCCTCAGCCACCAGGTGCCCACCGGTTTCATCTCGCCTACTCCTCAGCAACAACAAATCTTTTCGCACCCTCAGTTTCATCCCGCTTCCTTCATCAACACCGGACCAAACAACATCACACCTTCTCCCATCACCTACATCGGAATCGGCCCTCAATCTCCAGCTATCAACCACGCAAGCATGGGCGACTATCAGAACGCTGCGCCTCCCACTCAGGGCGTTCACTTCCAACCTCCCGTGCCTGACACGACCTTTGGTCCTATGCAACACGTTTATGTGCCTCGCTTTGACGGTGGCCTCGCTGGTGTTCAAGTCGGTCACCCCGCTCCTCTTCATTATGTTTCTGCTGCCCCTTTTGCTTCTCCCCCCGCGCCTTTGACTACCGCCGCCTGCACTACCGTGGTGCTGCCCAAGACATTTTACTTGAATGGCTATACTTATTATGCAAGTTTGCTTTGTTGATTTGTCTTCGTGTTCTGTCTTGCTACGCGGGGCTCGCCTGAATCGAGCGGTTCGATGTTCCTCTGCGGCATCGTCAAGTGGCTTTTTTCTTCTTCTGGCGCGCTGTGGTTTCTATTTTCTCTTTCATAGTCTTCCTTGAACTTGGTAAACAAATACTAACCAGTTCTACAGCAGCCAGTCGTCGGTGCTATGGCCCCCCAGCCTAGTGTTCACGGCAGCTACGTTGTCCAGCAGCAGCCCTACTACGTCCAGCAGCCGGCCATGGGTCAACAGCCAGTCTTCGTCGCCGGCCAGCAGCAGCAGCAGTTTATCATGCCGCAGGTCCAGCAAGTTACAGGCGTTCCTGGCGTCGGTCTGGCTGGTGGGGCGGCTGTACCCGGCGCGGTCCCCGTCTTTGCAGGTAATGTCCCAGTCCCAGCTGGTCATCACATCCCCGAAGTTTCTGGTATTGGTCGTACTGCTGGCGAAGAACAGCTCCGTCAGGCTCAGTTCGCTCATTCGAACAAGATGTACGAGCCTCAGGACTTCAAGCCTGCTGATGATGACCCTTCCCGTTTCTACTATGTTCGTGAAGTTGACGGGAACTGGACTCAGCGCAACCGATTTACCATTGATCACATGGGCGACAGCCGCTGGTATGTGACCGACGAGGGCTGGTTCTATGCCGTTAGACTCCCCAATTAAGCGAAGCGGCCCGTAAGTGCATTTATCTTGACCTGATCTCTTGCTTATGGACTGACCAACGCTTGCAGGCATATCACGATACCCGAGGACATGTATGCGAATCTCGTATACCCCAAATTGTAAGACTACAAAAGAGGCTTTGACATTGGCTTTGAATCTTTGTGATGCTGACTGTTTACAGTTGGCTTTCAATCCCTATCGAAGAACAACGCCGGAAGTGCCTTTCCATGCCCATCAAGTATGAGATTTCCAGACCGCATCATGACACGAACTGACTCTTAGCAGGGCATGATGACCCCTCTAGGCATTTGTTTCGATTTATCGATCTTAAGAGACTTTCTACACAGTACCGCGATCGGGGTTGAAGTAAAGGAACAACACTTGATGGATCCTAGGGGCGGGGGCATGGATCATGACGAGGTTGCGAGGCTGAAAACTACCTATTTGGAGATGCACATGGAAATTGCTTTACATTATTCCTCTGCCAAGAGTAGAAGTCATTGCTGAATGCATAAATATTGAAACTAGAAGTCATTGGTGATTGTTTCACGTGAAAGAGCCGACAGACCTTGACATCTATGGATGCCTGTCGTTGATACAGCTTAGATGATATTTAGCACTGTAACTGCATCATCCATCTAAGAAAGGCACATCGTATTAAAATTTGGAAGATCGTAAGGCGTAGATGTGAAGATATTTGTAAACCCTTCGTGAAATCTCCTCTAAGGACCTCATCTTCGATCGATACGCAGGAGAAGCTCACCTGCTCTTGCATACTCACTCGCCAATCGAGCCACCCCTCTTCATCCCGTTGTGGTAAGAACTTTGTCTTTGCTTCTTCACAAACAAGATCCTTTTATTCAACAATTCCCGCGCCGCATGATTTCTTCTCATGCTTAAGCCGCCACACATTGCGAAGTTCATCGCTCTGCACTGACAGCTGCCAACAGCTGTCAGGGGCCGCCAGCGGCAATCCGCCTACGTCCGCTTCCACTACCAGGGCAACCTCCCTTATTTACATCTACAAAATCAATGCCCGTTCAACTCTATCATTCTCATCTCTTCTTTGATCCTACAGACAAATATCTCCCCTCGGTGCTCTCTTGGGTACGCCGAGCTTATTTGGAGCGATGACATATCGCAAGCCCAAACGCCCGCCGTCTTTTTGCGAATGGGTAGTTGGAACAACAATTGAATCTGCCCTCGTTTCTGCCTCCAAGAGGAAACCCCCTAAGAAAAGAGAAGTAGTGCGAGTCGAAGTCACCACTGATGACGAGTCTGAAGAGGACACCGTCAAGATCACCTACCCGCGCACCGGACGCAACACCAACACTCCCGTCCCAGAAGCAAAGACCGTGGTCAAGAAGGTCCGCTTCGAAGATGGCCCCAAGAAGTCGGCTTTGAAGAAGACTATCATAACCCCTATTGACTCTTCGGATGACGAAACATCCGACTCCGCTTCAGAGCCAGAGTCAGATTCAAGTCAGTCGGAGAACATGTCGAGCTCTGATGCCAGTGACTCTGACACAGAAAACTCAGATGATTCTGGCAAGCACAAGAGAAAGAACAAGAGAAAGAAGAAGCAGAAACAGACCCAAGACGACACTGAAAGTGACTGGGACTCGGATCCGGACCCAACTTGTAAGTGTCGACGATGTACCAAGGGTCGAGAGATATTGAGGAGGATAGGCATGAAAAAGAGCAAGGAAAACACTCCCCCAAGCCCCGAAACTTCTGAATCTGAAGCAGATGAACCCCCCAAGCCCAAACAGCAGTCTGGTAAGAACAAGAAGAAAGGGGGAAAGAAAGCAAAAGAATCAGAGTCCGAGGCAGAAACATCTGATTCTGCCAAAGAGACTTCAGAGTCGGAGCCTGATACCCCACCACCCAAGAAACAGCAGCAATCAAACAAACAGCAGTCCAAGAAGAAAGGCAAGCAGAAGGGCAACAAGAAAGAAGAACCAGCATCCGAGTCCGAAACATCAGAGTCCGAACCCGAGCCCTCCAAGAACAAGAAGAATAAACAGAAAGCAAACGGGAAGAAGGTAGCCAAGAAGGTCGAGGAGCCGGAGCCTAATGGCGAAACTTCTGAATCTGCCCCGGAAACAGAAGAAGAGGCCGAGCCCGAAGAGAAGCCCCAGCAGCAGAACAAGGGCAAGCAAAAGAACAACAAGAAACAAAATGGCAAGCAAGCACAGAAAGGCAATCAGCAACAGAGCAAAAACAAGCAGAAGGCTGGAAAGGAAAGTAATAAAGAGCCAGAGGTTTCCGAAGAGGAACCAGTTGAAGAGGAGGTTGCTGAACCGTCCAAAGAGAAAGACAAAGGCAAGTCAAGAAAAATGAAAGGGAAAGAAAAGGCAGAGCCCAAGGTCAAGTACAGGGATGGAGTCAAGAAAGGAAACTATCCTGAAGGACTACCTGTCCCTCATCTACGCCGTCCTCAACTGATTGAGCCGATCCGCGCCCAAGTCGTTCAGACGGAACGCGTGATTGAAACTCCTGAAGACCCAGCTCCAAATGCTTACTACGATCCAGAACACAACGTCATGAGAGTCTACCATGGTCCCGTCTATGGCAACCACCAGAGCAATGCGCTGTACCCGGACCGTAACGCTTTCAGTCGCCCCTTGCCTATGGGCATGCCTCATCCTATGAACAATCCGTGGTATCATGGTTTCAACAAACCACAGCAGTATCCCAACTATGGACAGATGTCGCCTTATAACCAGAACTACGCAGGCATGCCACCGCCAGAGGCGTACTCGCATGTCCCCATCACTCAAGGAATGGCCCCTCCTCCCTGGTACGCCATGGGCGCTCCTCCAGGCTTTCCACAAGGTCCGCCACCTGATGGTCATCATGGAAAAGCCAGTCCTGGAGCCCCTGGAAACACCGGGAACACCGCACCCCCCTCTACCCAGGGGAAGGACAAGGCCAGCCAGAACAACGTTGGACCTCCAGGAAGTCTTACTGTAAGTTGGTAATTAGCCATACCGGACTGGACTTAACTCATAAAATCAGGGCCATGAGAACCCGTATCTTCCCAAGAGAAACAGATCACAGTTTAGCGCCTGGGGAAGTCGAAGCAATCGTACTGCATCCAAAGGAGAAGACCAACCTCCCGGCTCCGCCAAGGCTGGATCAAACTCAAACGGCTGGAATAACAACAATGATGCTGCAAACAACTGGGGCGATGGAGCGGGGGACAACAACAACAACACCACACAAAATGACCAGGATGCCTGGAATACAGCGCCTCAAGAGAATAACCAGAACGACGACTGGAATGCAAACAATAACCAAGCGGTGGAGGAATGGACCAACCAAGCTCAGGACACGAACCAGGATAACACATGGGGACAAGACGGCGGACAGCAAAACCAGGATCAAAACTGGGGCACTGGTTCGAACAAGAGTAACAAGAGTAATAAGAGCAACAAGAGCAACGAGACTGTCCGCAAGGCTGGAGATCACTGGGGACAAGACACGTTCCCTGGTGCTGGCGGTGGCTGGGACGAACCGAAGGATGCCGTGAGCAGCCTAGGTCAAGGCGCGGACAACAACGTGGGCATATTGGATACCCCTGAAGCGAACGATCCTCCTGTTTCTTCCCAAGAAGAAATACCTCCCGACAACGTCATGCCTGGTACTTGGGTTGAAACTCCGGCAGTGCCAAGCTGGGGCGATCTAACTGCAGCACGCGACACGAACGGCCAAGCTTCACATTGGTAACAGAATGAGATTTGATGCAGGTGTAAGAAAGGTATCTAGTTTCGACAAGGGGGTATGGTATCCGCGAAATCACTGTACTACTAGATGCTATGAATAAATGCCTCCCAAAACTCATATTCAACTCAACTCATGAATGAACACCTCCTGTGGCTTTTGCCTTTGAGTGTCATGGGTTATAATGTCATGATGCAACCAACCTCCCTAGCTATCAATATGTCGTAATCGTCCTGTCCGTGTCGAATGATGGAATTATCAACTCCTCGAACCGTCTTGTTTGTCGTGCAACAATTGCGCAGCCAAACAGAAAAACAAGAGCACGAATTGCAGAACCATGCCGAGCGAAAGATAGTAGGGCAAGCATTGTCAATCAGAGGATTGTGCAGCCGTGGATGGACCTGATCGGCCGTCAATCAGCTTTGTCCTGAAACGTAGACGTCGTTTTAGCCTGGGCTATCGATAACGACAATGAGCAAAGGCTCGACAGAGATTGTGAGGTAAGGGGGTGGTTATATGGCAGGATATAGAGACGGGAAAGGTGAGTTGTGTTGTAGAATGTTACTCACCATCGGGACGTCTCCCATTCCACAATCCACGTGCAGCAGATCTTGAGACGCTCGCGTACGCTTGATGTGCCCAGGAGTCGATATTTCTCAATGTCCTTGACAGGCAGCATGCTAGCGAACCACCAAGGAAAGATGGCAGCATCATCTGGGCATTCGCCGTATACGGTTAACATGCGTTCTGTCAACCATGGCACACTTTGATCTCGCATTCGAGATACAAACGACGAAGCATAAAGCATCAGATTTTGTGTCGACATTGAGTCGACGTCGGCCACAGAATTTGGTATCTGCGAACTTGAGGAACCGGATCGAGATAATGGTGGTGTTGTCGAGGATGCGGTATTTTCCGTAGATTGTTTAATATCCTCCATAGGCGAAGTGGGCTCATCCTGAGATTCAGATTCCATGGGAGTGGCTTCAGCAGCCTCCATGGCCTCCTCTTCTTCAAGACTTACATCGTCCAATCTATCCGTTTTGCCGACGATGTAACCATCGACATAGCTGTGTCCACGGACGCGGAAGCGTGAAAGGCCGACAGTCTCAATAAGACTTCGACCATCGGAGTAAAACTGAACGTTGACAATGCGCAGTAATGTGCCTAACTCGTGAAAATCGGCATCATCAGGGTATAGTCGTCGTTTTGGTATCACCATACCAAATGTACGGTCTCCTTCAAGCGCTCTCCGAATCATAAGCCGATATCGTGGCTCAAAGATATGCAGGAAAGTCGGCATATGGGGGAACGCTAATGTGCACACGAAGAGTGGCAGATCGTAATCCTGCATTTGGGCTGCACGCTCGGCATCCAGCGCATCTTTTCGGGCATTGACTTCCTCCAACCAAAAGGTTTCGATGATGCGTTTTATGGTTTGATTGGGCGGCGATGCATTTTGGTTAAGAAGAGGACTGATGGCCATAGGACGACGACATATGGGACAGTATCGTGAATGATCAAGAATGCGATGTAGACAAGATCGACAGAAAGTGTGACCACAGGCGGTTGTAAGAGGATCGTAAAAAAGCGCATAGCAAACCTGACAGTCCATCTCAGCACGTGTCGCGTCCTGTGCTTTTCTAACGAGTCCTGTATCGTCAACATCTGGTGGTGGTGATGGCGTGGCTGCCAATATGTCGTAGGAGATATCGTCTTCATAAGACAAATCACCCTCCTCTGCCAAACGGTATGTTGCTATAACCTTCCCGCCAGGTATCACCTTTGAATATGTGTCATCATCATCCCTCATGGAAGCAATACCTGCTGCAGCCCAAGGATCCTGCCACATAACTCGCGTTGCCGTTTCAGTTGCCGATAATTCGAGTTTGGAACGCTCAATCTCTTCTCGCACATGCTGCGCTGTCTTATTGAGTACCACATCGACGGCGCAGTCGCCGAGAGCATGTTCTCTCCCACAATCCTCAAAGGGACATCGAAAACCGCGCAATCGATCGGGGACGGCGGGATATGTAATGTTGGCGCGCAGATGAGTATCCGGCAGACAGCGCCGGCACATGCTTTTACCGCATGGAAGGCTGATGGGTTCGTTCAACGGTAACGAGCAAATCTGACATTGAAAGAGACGGACGAAATCTCGCGGTGCGACATCGCGATGGCGTGAACCTTCGGCAGAAGGTGATTGAGACTGTGTTACACAAGTTGGCTGCCGGCCCGAGTCCGGATGTTCGTGATCGGAATCGGAATCGGTGTGCGGGTCGGGAGTCCGGGACTCTTGGGGACCGGGACCGGAGGCGGGTCTGGTCGCGGTATACTGCGACGTGCCGTCTGATGACATGAACGTCTATAGACTGCGCACGTACAGCGAGATGTAAAAGAAAAGGGGTATAATGGTATGTTTGAGTTTGTTACTCTTCGTTCTTTCGTATCGGGCGTCGAAACTCTCTAATAAGGTGCGAGCCTCTGTGTTGTAGCTTCTCCGTAGGGGAATGCAAAGTGTTGCTTGAGTGAGAATTGAAATACGGTTGATATTTTGAGTCAAATTCTATGCGAAGCCTTGACTGGTATATGTCCTGCTATGTCGTCGTGATTGTTGGTTTTGTTGAAGACAAGTATTGCGGTCTTCTTGGCGTAACCGTTGATATCGTATCGGGCGCATGAAGGTGGATGCGGGAGTGTCCAAGTGACGAGGACAAGCCGGATACAAGATAGACATGGATTCTGTAGAATTGTAAGATTACAAAGATCGTATCGCGTGCAAAAGGCGAAGCATTGCCGTGGAATTAAATCGAAGTAGTAGATGTAATGTAATGTAGAAAATGGTGGGGGTTATAATGATGCAGCAGTGCCTGGGGGGCGGGAAGATGTCATAGGTTTAATATGATGGGAAACAGTTTAAACGGCTGCCGAAGTCGAATCCACTTGTTTTTGGCAGGGGTTAGGGGAGACGGATTGGACTCCGGGGGTCTAAGGTCTTGAAATATGTACGAAGGGGGACGGATAAAACCAAGGGCTGAAGGGGGGGCCCTAAATAAGAAGGAAAAGAAAGACGGCGTCTTCTGTCTCAAGCGGTAGAGCAGTCTTGGGTCTTGTGTTGAAGATGAGGTGCAGCAAGGATAGAGATCGTCATACACCCAGGGCAACTTACCAATCCGGGACAACTTCGCAGGCACGCAGCAAGTAACAACAGCGGAAAAGGCAGAAGCAGAGGGGTGCAGATAAATATACATACAGTACAGTAGAATAATATGGGGAAGACACGCGAGCTCCCGAGTGGGAGGCAATATGATTTGGCGAGCAAACTATGCGTGTTTTGTCGTGTGTGTAAGAAGAAAAGAGGTGAGAAGGAAGAAAAAATCAAAGGCGTCACAGTTTCCAGTGACGATGCAAAATAGAAGCAGAGGCGAGACGGGGGTGGGTGGTCGTGGCCGTGGCAGATGGACGAAATGGAAGGAGGTGGAGAGCTTCGAGTCTCTACTAGGTACCCAATACTTGTATGCTTTGACAACGACCTGGAAATGACTCTACTACTGGACTAAAGTCGCAGAAATCCTTCTTTAGTAGAGAGGGTCCCTTAGACTTGGAGGACCCTGCGTATCACGATTTTAGACACCTTAATTGGTACAGGTACAGGGTTCACTTGACTTTGTTGTCACCGGATGTTGGCTCTTGTCTGGGTATAGCTTGTCATTGATCAAGATGGTCGACAGCCTTAGGTACTTCACTCGCATTACCTATCAACAAGTCAGTAGTAACAGCAGCAACAAGCAATACCTTCAGCTCTTCAGTGCCACCGTGATACGGCAGCATCAGCAACTCCCGTCTTACAAAGAAACGGATGACGCTGGCAGGCCGGGGTGTCATCGACTCATGACGTCGAAGCCAACCGCCTCGAAAATCTCGTGTACTGTACAATGCTGTACCTAGGTAGGTAGCTATCTTCCAACGGCCAAGCTGCAGCCCAGAAAGACACAAATTCGTTGCCCGTTATAGCAAACGATGAGCAACCCCCTCACGCTCTTTGCCGATAATGTAGCTGTCACTGTAGTAGAATCCCTGCCATCAACCGGGATAGATGGAAACTTAACCTAAAAAAATCAATCCAACTTCAAGGCACGTATGCGGAGCTGAGAAATTCCATCCAACAATCAGACACAGCATTTTCCAAGATCCAAGATCCAAGATTTGGGGGCCTGAGTAGCGGGAACTTTCCGCAAACTCCATAGCAACAGAGCAACGCAACGTTGGGATACCGCCCTCCAGGAGCGCAAGCACGGCCAATGACCGCAAAACCAGCATTACAGATCACGATGCAAGTCAAACCCTGAACCAAAAAAGAAATAGGGCTTCAATGTAGACGGTACTCGATCATGACCTTCTCTCCACGGGCAGGGACCCTAGTTTCGTTCGCTCTCGCATCTCCCGCCGATCTTGTTGAGGCCCGGAATTTGGGTTGTTCTTTGACTAGGCGAATGTGCCAGATTAGATTTCTGCGTCGGGTTTCCGGGAAACGAAGGGTCCCCGCGTCGTGAAGGGTGAAGGTGTCTCGAGAATTGGTGATGGCGCCGTGATCTCGACGATCGAGACAGCACTGGGGATGCAACGGCCATCGGGATATTTAGCTGGCGCATCGACGCTACTTAATAGTTGGGCAGTCGAACAGAACAAAATCCACCAGCCATCAAAAAAACGGGCTGGCAGCTTCCGAGACAAGTTGTACGTATGCGTGTAAGTGAGCACCTAAACACAGGTCACTATTGGACAGTATCCAGGGCCTAGAAGAGACATGACAAGGCTGGAGCCTGGTTTCTGGTCCTGGCGTTGGCGGCGGCGTAGAATAAGAGCTAAACTGAGACGGCCCAGGATCTAGGGTCAAAAGAGGCTCAAAGAGAGTTGTGCAGAGTCGTTGGCGTCATATGAGACCGGGACTGCATCTCGTTACGGTAACAGCCAGAGGCAAGGATCCATGATGACGGTCATGATGCCAACGACCCAATGCTATGCTCGGCCCGAGCTTCCTCCAGAATAACTAATCACTATCTAAAACAAAACTTTTATTCAATCTTTTGCTCTCTTGACATGCAGATCCCTTCTCTTTTCTTATCAAACGAAACGCGGGATAGAATCTTCAAATCTGATCTGAGATCTCATCTGGTTGAGATTTGCTAACAAAACCGCAGCGTTAGACAGGATCTAATCTACGCATCATCAATCACCCACGCGTTGCCCGCACCGTCCAATAGCTCCAGGGTGTGGCGGCCCGGATCGAGATGCATCAGTCTGGAGCCTCCCTTGTAAACGAAGGCAACTTTGCAGCTGACACGTTCTCGTTTTTGTTCTCGTCCCACAACGTTTCCAGATTTTCGGACTGCACTGCACTGCACAGTACGGTAGAGGAAAAACGTGCTTTGTCGTGCGTGTGGTGTGGCACGGGATTCCCCATCTCGATGGTTTGACCCTCTGTTGGCCGTTAGCCGCCAATGTGACGCTGCAATAGTGAGCCTTCTGCTATGGATATCTCTTCGAGACCTGCTATTGTCATGACATGTACCTGTCCCTTGGAATGACTTCGTCATGAGTTAGGCGATCAGCCAGACCCCAGGACCCTGTATGAATGACGCTTAGTTATTGATTGCCATTCTAAAAGATATTTTTGCCATACACACCCCATTCGGTAGTTCAGCTCGCATTCGCCAATGTTCCAGAGGTTCTAGACCAGCTCCGAATTCTTGGTTCCCGGATCAGGATACTATGTCTGTTAAAGAACCCTTGGCGATGCAAGCGATGGATGACGAGTCAACCCAGCAGCTTCCGTTCGCTCAGGCACCTTTTCTTATCTAATCCAACTCCCATCACGATCCATCCATATGCAATAAAAGAGCTGCCAAGAGTAGTAATTCATCACATGAGCATTTCTCTACTATCGATATAATGTCCCACCATCCAATTATCATGACCCATTTTCAGAGCTCCAGGACCCTGAATTCAGGCTCCCCACATGAGCTCCCTGACCTGATCTCATCCCTTCGTAAACATCTATTTTTGCCCTACCGATCCATCCAAACCAAGCTCTTCGCTTAACAATTCCCATGAAATGGATACTTTCAACGTCACCGCATCCCGTTTCTGCAATTCCGTTGCCCATCTAGCTACGGCTTCCTCCGTCTATCATCACATGTCAATCCTTTTCCATTTTCAATTGTCTTGAGCTTCAGTGGCTTGTTTTTCCATCATCACAATAGCTGTGAAAAACATCCATTGGAGGAACTATGTCTGTGCGTACCGTACCTTATGCATGTGTTTCCCCACTGGTGATGGCTTCGACTCGTCCCCGAACTCGTTTCTAGAACGAAGGTGAAATATTATCGAAGTTTTCTGTGTGCGTGTCCACAAAGCTCCATATTCATGCTGCTGGTCTTTGTACCCAGGGGCATGAATATGCTTGTTTACAAGCTCAAGACAAGCAATTGCTAGCTGAAACACCCTAACTCCAGCTCTGCTCAACCCAGCCAAAAGGTGGTAACACTCTGACGAGATATACGACTCTAAGAAAGCCACAAGGGGGCCCCTGGCGTACTAAGTACAGTTCGAGACAGAAATGGGGATTTACTTCAAGAGGCAATTGGACAGACGACACTGATGGCAGCGGGGAAGCCGTTTTTCTGACGTTTCTGACGTTGATGCTACGTTTGGGTTTCTTGTCTCCTCTTTTTACCTTCCTCTGAGCTGTTCTTTTTTTCGACTTTCTTTTCTTCTTTTTCTTCTCTTGCTTTATCCTTGCTCTCTTGCTTGACCTTGACCTCGATCCAAACTCTCCACTTCTTGTCATCCGTCGTTTCTACAGTCATCATGGCCCGTCCCGACGAAGGTCTTCCCACCCCGGAGCGCCGTGAAGAAATCACCGCCGCTTTCGCCAGTCTTATTTCAGCCATTGAGTCTCATCCTCAATGGACTCCTCCCAACATTCCTCCAGGCCTATTTCACGTCTGGGACTTTGTCAAGCGCTCTCACTATATCATGACTGAGCTGGACAACATTGCCGCTGGCCGGCCAGTCCAGCATCCCGCACAGATTCCCAAGAATGACGGTGGTAAGTACATGCTGTAGCATTATTGACATGTCCCTCTACTTTCCACGAAAGCTTCAAGACCTGAGCTCACAATGTTTTCTTTCTTCCTATGCGAAACAGCCGCCTCAGGTCCTCAAGCTGCCTCCGCATCCTTCACCGACGTCTGCACTCGCACAGTCACCATCGACGAGATGATCCAGAACCCTCGCTTGCTCGTTATGCTCGGTCTATCCAATGTCGACTTTGGTGATGCCATTCAACAACGGTCACGTGCCGTCAGGGAGGCCATTGACAAGGCAATCCACTAAGTTGATACACAAATGACGTTGTGCCGAGCTTGCGTCACGCGACGATCGTCGGGCCCTGACAAGGTTTGTTGGTGATGGAACAAAGGGCGGACAAGTTTCGGTTTGAAATAGGATAAAACAGGTAAAAAATGACGAACAAAACGAAGAAAACCGGGGAAGTAATGCGATGAACAAACAACAGCTTTGCTGGATCAATTGGGTTTCTATTTCATAGCACTGGGTGGATGATCAGGCAGAGCAAGGCTGGGAAATCAGGCGATGGAACGGTAGCAACATATTGTGACAGATTGTGACTTTTCGCTTTGAAAAACAAGTCGAAAAATGGATTGGCTTCATCAATTCGTAGCCAACCTAGTACTAAGCCTGAAGCTATCCATGCCTCCCTGTTGGCGGAATGAACTAACAGTAATCGCCGTCATAAACAGGCCACCCACCATATCTCGGTTCCCAAACCCTCATATCAGCACAATTTCTATCCCCTAACAATATGCAAACATGTTGATATATCAGTCTTGAAGACTATGCCCGACCCTACCATCCGCCATGACCGCGAAACATGACCCTATGGACTCTCCCATGACTGTCATCCGAAACACTAAACAAATATCATAGATACATCATGCTACAGGATGTGAAAAGACGTTACAGCTGACTGTGCATCAGACAAGATGCTTATCGCTTGCCATCATCTCACACCAGCCCAGCGACCCTTTGCCGTTGCAGAGGGACCGAGAGTGAGTCGACGACCGATATTTCCAAAGCAGACGCAGCTGCAGAAGAGCACACTGAGCATCCACATACCCGTCTCGAGCGTTTCTTGCCGCGCAAGCCCACCGAGAATAGGCAAATCGTCCTCGGATGCCATCGTAGCATTCACCAAATGTCTGAACGGGGCGTGAGCAGGAGCCGGCATCATGTCCGGGTTCACGCCGAGCAAGAGGATGGAGCCCGTTAAGCCAACTGCAGCTGAGAGAAGGAAACCGGGCTTGGAGCGGTCAATAAGCCACCACAAGAGGGGATTGACCAGTGCCAATGTCAGCGATACTTGGAGGGTGGACGCCCAGGCCACTTTGCGCTGCAGATGGTGTTAGTCAAGGGTTCACACAATGGGCTTCTTGTTGGCTGGACTTACAATGGCAAAGACAATTCCAACAAAGGCACCGATGGCTCGGACGGCAAGGGCCCAGTCTGTGCTCGGATCGTCATCCTTGGTTGGAGAAGTAGTGTTTTCTACTACAACAGCTTCATCCTCACGCTCGCCGAACGACTCGTCCCAAATTCGATCAAACCAGGGAAACAAAGCGCCTAGTGCAACACCAGCGAGACCCCAGAACGCCAGGTGCGCCCAATTGTACGCAGGACGGACCACATTCCCGGTACGAGAATCCGATTCGCCGTGGAACCGAGAAGTGACCAGCACGCCGTATCCAACACCCAAAACGAATAACACAAGTCCTCGAAGAAGCAAGGCACCGGCGGATGGCGTAGGCTTCAAAGCCGCAGGAGGTTCGTGAGAGCGAATCGATGATCGTCGACGGATGTGATGTGATCGATCTTTTAGGAAATCAAATGTAGCGTCGTCGATACTGGGCCGCTTGATGGGCGTCTGGGCGCCTGTTCCCCAAGGCGTATCGAGGTCTTCACGATCGCCAAAAACACGGTCGCGGGAGGATGTGGTGGGAGAATAGATGCCGAAGAGCGTCGAGGAAGTAAGGTTCATAAACGACTGAGGTCTACTTAGGCTCGTGGGTTCGGGCGTTGGTTGCAAGAAGCGCGCTATATTGGGATCTGGAACTGGAGCGGGCGTGGAGGGCGACGAGTTCTCGCTTGGGGGTGTAGGAGTCGTTAGACTGAGATCGAAGGGTCTTCGTGGGACGGGTCGAATGAGAGGGGGACCATCGTCGGCCATTGTGTCTGTTTGAGTTTCAAGGTTTGTATGTTCTGCTGCTATCAAGTGGTTAGAAACCGGTCGAAGAAAAGTCAATGTTAAATGGAAAGCAGATCGAGAATCAGGCTCCGAGTTAGACTCAGCTAAGCTCAGCTCACCTCAGCTGTATCATGCAAGTCTCAGAATCCGGTTACCCAACGTTACTCACAGTTTCGATCAGTCTCAGCCCGGGAAGCAATTTGGTGCAGCTTCCAAGATTGTCAAGGGCAAGAATTTGAAGTTGTTGGGGCCCAGTCTCTGGAACCCTGTCTGTCGCTCTCACGAGCTAATGAGCACCGAGCGTCGCTTGCTGAAGCTAGTTGAACCGGGATATCCGAAGCAAAAGCAGGTTCTTTTGATTGGAAATCAATGACAGAGACTGGAAGGTATCGAGGAGTTTAATTCGATTTCGGCTTGTAAACACAGCTGGGAGCTGAAGATGTTGAGAGCGATGAATGCCCGGGGTTGAATTGACTCTAGTGGCAAAGAGATGTAAGAGAAGGGGAAAACGGGCAAGGGATGCGGATATGAGGGAGGAAAAGGAAAAGTAAATAAAAAGAGGAGAGTTTAATATTCAAGCCATGAAACCCAAAATAAAAAGGGCAGTAGGAAAAGTAACGAATTGTGAGAAAGAGGCGGCACACTTCCAAGGTACGGATGGGACATGTCTTCTTCACATGCTCACAAGACCAAGACCAAGCAGTTCACGACTAAGGGCCCCAGGAATTACGTAGATACGCCCCATTTATTAATGCAGCAGCAGCTGTTGGCCCCTGGTCTATGGGGTCACTTGGTGGGTGAGAGTTCCAGTTGTTCCCCGCTCACTCGGACGAGATCAGTTTGGATGCCGCTAGACTCGAGTCAGTTATGCAGTCAGATAGACTAATTAAATGGTTCAGAAATATACAAAGCATAATAGTATTCAACATTGGTTCATATAAAGTACACTTAGGCAAGAATATCCCTTGATCATGTTGAGTTGAGGATAACCTATTCCCTGATCGTCCATGCATCCATCCAATCCCCGTTCTTTTACCCCACACTTGACGCTGAAGAGCCTCTCCACAACACCAAGAGCCAACGCCTTCAATTTGAGACTGAAACCCCGTGGTTGGCCAGAATAATCCATGGCTTGAGCTTTTTCTGCTTTGACTTGCATTTACGACCCCTCGTGATTCAAAACACCGCACGCGCGAAGTCCCCTGGCCTTAAACCCGCTGTGACCCCCCTTGTCTGGTCAGCGGCAGAGGAACAGAAGGGGAAATATACGAGGCCTTAGCAAACGTGCATCTGCAAGTGAGCGTTCAATGCATTGCGAGTTACAGCATGTACTGTAACTGTATTTTCTGACCGGTCTGATACTGGTTGCAGATAAGAGCCCGCAATCAGTCATTGAGTGGCGAGTTAAATGGTATGCCATGCTTCGATTTGCATGTGATTCTGGGCACATGAATTTCATACTCACCAGAGTCACCACAACATGACGAGAGAACTCGTAGTATAATCATATACATTAGCTTATAGTTATCAAACATGTACAATCAACCCAACTACTTTTACTCATCATCGCTATCACTCTCCTCGTCTTCCTCATCCAACTCATCCTCGCTATCCTCAACTCCCTCTGGCCGGGGTATCATCATAAACGCCGTCATACATGTGATTCTGTTTTGCGTCTCATACGTCCCCAACAGCTCTCCCTTGGCATCCTCTGTCTCGCCCTGCAGCTCCGAGACGCCTACCCGCCACACACGGATCCGTCCGTCGCTGCTCCCGCCAGCCACATACAGCGTCGAGCCGTCCGCCGCGCTCGGCACAACCACAAAGTCCTTGATCCGGCCCGCTACGCCGCTTGCTTTGCCGCCGATCTGACCCATCAACTTGGCCGTTGGGAGCTTCTTGTCCTCCGAGTCGGCTGGTTTTGAGAGGTCCTCGTCCTTGGTGGAGAAGAAGAGGATACGTCCGTCCTCCGTAGCTACAGCCAGCAGCGTCGCATCCCCCTCCTTGTCCAGTGTAACGTAGAAGAATTGGTGTACCTTTGTTCGGATTGTTCCCATTACCCGGCACTTAGGCACACTGTCCATGCCGAATACCACGATATCCCGATCAAATCCAACAGCAAATTCATCCGCTCCATCAACGCTTCCCCAAACGACTCGTCGGCCCTCACCAGTAGAGTGCTTTCCTTCACCAGCCTCTTGTAGCATACCCTTGCTGAAGTTCAGTACTCCGGCCTTCTTGCCAGTGACCAAGTTCCACAGACGCATCGAACGCTCGCCCTTGCTGACGGTGATCATGAGTTTCATACTGGGGTGGATGGCAAAGTCATTGACACCAGACGGTGTACCTCCAAATGGCGCTGTGTCGCCGCTAGGTCGGCCTTGAGGCACAGCAATAGGTGCCTTGATGTTGCTGAGCAGAGACCAGTCTCGTGTTCTTGTAACCGCAATTGTAGAATCCTCGCTCGACGACAGCAGCTTTGATCGAGTAGGGAATGACAGCGATGTCACTGTCGAAGAGTGATGAAGCAGTGTACCAACTTCTCGGTTCTTGGGGTTCTCGAGAATCGGTCGGGGCGCCACCTTGGCCAACATCTCCTGGTTCTTTCGGCTTGGGGGATGCGCCGACAGGTTGTAGACGTTGATGCGCTCGTCGGTGCTTC
The DNA here is from genome assembly GCA_014822085.1 of Fusarium stilboides. Taxonomy (NCBI): domain Eukaryota; kingdom Fungi; phylum Ascomycota; class Sordariomycetes; order Hypocreales; family Nectriaceae; genus Fusarium; species Fusarium stilboides. Next base: position 87,088 of record JAASAY010000036.1, read on the forward strand.
CAGAGGCAAGCATAACCTTCTGTGTCTGTCCAGGGACAGGCGCCGAGATGGGCGACGCAGCGACGCAACGGATCGCCGAGGTGTGAGCATTGAAAAGGAATGTGTCGGCGAATTCGGTCTTGTCCTTAGGTCCAACAGTCACTGTCAATCCATGAAGAATTCGATCGTAAGAGCCGACCACGATTTGAATAGTCTCGGGCGCATTGTGGGCGATTGTAGTAGCAGTGGTAGTCTTCGTCGTTTTTGCAGGAGCTTTTTCCTTGGCGGGTTTTTCTTTCAGAGCCTGCGCACCCTTGACCTTCTTCTTGATTGAAGTCTCGGTGACAGGTTCGCTCTGTGCGACGGCTTGTCTCTTGCGTTTGGCCATTGTGTCGAGTTGTTCTGATGTTGTCGTTGCGGAAAAGCTTCTCTGAAGACGCTACGAGGCGTTTGGTTGTACCCAGGAAAAAAATATTTGGGAACGATAAGATAAGGAGGGTTGCATACATGGCCCCACAATACGCATACCTTAGCTCTTATCATCCACTATTTGGACCTTTAGATTGACCAGGAACAGCCTGGATGCTTTGCGCTGAGTATATTCAAGTATATGTGCAATATGGTAATTCTAGATTCCTTCACCATTGTCTATTTACCGGCTAGATCCTCCATTCTGTCCCCCAATCTCTCGCTCAACCATCTCAATTGAGCCCAGACTAGGGAATCGCTTGGAAAAGTCCTGTAGATAATCGTCCTTCTCTTTAGGGGTCATGTCCAGTACAGGTTGCCCGGGAAGGTCCATGCCAACAAGCTGTTCTGACGATTTTTGGGCCCTGCTTGGCTTTTGAGGTGATGATGACCGTTGGCCGGTGGGGAGACTGTTAAGATGCATCGGCTTCTTCGGGGCTGGGGGTTTCGCCGGAGGCTTGGATGTGAGAGCTGGAGGCGCCGACGATGTTGAAGAAGGTCCTCGAGCTTGAGAAGCATCGACTCGGGTCTTAGCCACGGTCAAAGGCTTCTTAGGGACACCAGGGAGGGGTTTCTCGGGCTTGTTGCCAGTCTCAGGAACGTCGGTATACTTTCCATACCCTTGGGCAGTTCTTTGGATATTGGAGGGCTTCTGATCCTCGTTCAAAAGACTCTGGACCCGATTTTGGATACTAACGGCACGAGAAACTCCTCCAATGCTCTTTGGTGGAACGGGTGGTCCACGGTTTCCCGCTGCCACTCTCTTTCGATACTCGGCTTGTGCTGCTTCCACTCGCTGCTCTTCTTCCTGGAGTTTCAGACGCTCCATCTCGCGCCTCATTTCAGGCGTCATGCGGTCCTCATCTTCATGAACATGGCCATCATCGCTGCGCCCATCAGTTGCCTCGGAACCCGCGATGGGAGTAAGATCGCGGCGTGCCATATCCCTTTGTGGGGATGGATTCCTTACATTATTGGGAGAGCTGCCTTCAAAGCGCTTGAAGGCGTCCCCAAATTTGCCCGCAAGAATGTTCTTGTTCCCGGAAAGTGATGTCAAGCTAGAACGTTTGCTTGACTTGTTCCGCTCAGAATCCTCGAGGCTCCTCAGGAAATCCATATCGCTAGACGCTCCACGCGAATCATCCGCAGGCTCTTGATAGGGAGAGCGAGCCTGAGGTGGTCGACTTGATGAGCGAGACGCAGCTTCTCTTTCACGCAGGAAATCAAGAGTTGTACCCTCGAGGTTTGTGCTGGCAGGTCGAGGTCGTGATGGAGCCGGTGAAGCGCGAGCTGAAGGTTCGAGGAAGTCAGCGCGGGGACGTCCACCCTCGAGAGAGGGTCTAGATGAAGACGGTTGGCGCTCATGAGCAGACTGCTGATAGGATGAGATCCTTTGGGGAAGCACGGGACGGGGTTCCTCATCGCCCCATTGTCCTGCACTTCGCTCAGGCTGTCTTGTAGCGCTACTGGCCCGGGCATAATCAGGGATATCCTGCTGAACAGGTCGCTCCACATCTCGGTAAGACTTCTCTGACGGCGGTGTTGCTGTCATTGTACCAGTTGATACATATCGTGAGTTGGATTGAGAAGAGATCGCCTGTAGCTCAGGATTGTTGCTGATAATAGACTGTGCCCTGCTGATATCTGGTCTACTTGGTGCAGACAAAGTCTTCGACAATGAAGGCTCCAAAGGAGGTGAAGCAACTGCAGCCTGGTGTCCAACAGGCGTGACCGAATGTGTTCTGGACACTGGTTTAGGGCGTGGGGCCTCAGACTGAGAGCCTACAAATGCCTCATCAGCCAATCTCGCTGTCACTCTCTGGTTAAGGTCTGAAGCATTGCCTGTTGGCGAAAGTGGTGAGGAAACGTCGAAATCGAACTTGGCTCCCTGGTCGTGCAATAACGAGAATTGATCGAGCGTGGGGAACCGCGACGACAACTCATCGAATCCCTTTGAAGCAGCCTTAGAATCAAGGGCAGCGAACGGGTCTCCCTCGGCCTTCCGCATTGGAGAAGCATCCGGCTTCTGAGGTGCCTTGGTTGGAGCTGGTGAAGCGGTCGGTCGTCCTCTTCTCATCGGTACAACATCAGGAATGACCTGCTTCTGCGGTTCGGCTCGTGTAAAGACAGCGCCCACGGCTGGCGCTTGTTCCGCTCTCTGGGTCTTGCGCTGAGGACTATCGGTTCTTCCATGGGATTTAGAGCGACCAGAGTAAATCTGGCCAATGTTAATATGAGTTTCTCACCGAACAATATTGCACTTACATCTTGAACTGGGACATCGCGCCCCTGCATAGCGCAACCTTCCTTCAGCACCTGATAAATGTTTGGTCTGTCATGGAGGTTTTCTCTCAACATTGATGCTGGAATTTACGTTAGTCGCCTGAAATGGATATTCAAGGCCAGTGAATATTACCTATCAATTTCTTGAGCCTGTCAGAAAAGACAGGGTGACTCGGGAATCTGTAGCTGGCATTCAGGATGGCCAATTGCCCCTGCTCTTCAAAAGGAGTAGTGTAGTAGCACAGCTTATATAACAAAACTCCCAGCGCCCAGATATCAGATTTTTCATTTATCGGCTGCTTTCGGTATACGTCGATCATTTCGGGGCTGCGGTACTGCATCGTAGTATGTTTCTGAACATCTTCGTCCATAAGGCGACACTCGGTGATGGTGGTGGGGGCGGAACGAGGTGACGCTGCCGAACCGAAATCACAAAGCTTAAATCGCTTTGAAGAACCCCTGGCAGTAATAAGAACGTTTTCGACTTTGATGTCGCGGTGCAGCAGCGGAGGCTTTAGGTAGTGCATGCACGCGACACCCTCGGCGATGTCGGTGAAGATGTTGAGGATCTCTGGCTCAGTTAGGCGATGTTGTAGCCTAGTGTTCATAAAGTCAATCAGGCCGCCGCCGTTGCAGAACTCCATCAGCAGAAAGACCTCATAGCCTCCACCGTGTAGCTCAGATGCATGAGAGTCGATATATGTGACGATCGGTCGGTGGCCTTTGAGTCGCTTCATTGTCTCGACCTCAATGCGCATGCCCCGCAAGGTATCCTTATCGGGGACCGCAACTCGCTTCAAGACAGCCTGGTCGGTGCCATCGACGGGCTTAGATAGTTTGACGAGGTAGACATGAGCGAAGCCTCCCTCTGAGAGATATTTCTGTATCACTACGCGGTGACTGCCAACCTGGATCTTGGTGCCTGGCGAAAAGGTACCAGCCGGAGCGCCTCCAGGGACAGCTGCGGCAGCGGAGCCATAGGGGGCATGATGGTGCTTGTTCGACACCATATGCGCGGGAGGGTATTGGCCGTGTGAAGCCATCGTGAACGGAGGTATCGACGATTATGGAGGATGACGGTTGGAAGAGGATTTCGAAGGTGAGGGAGATGACGGCAACCCCGTCCAGGTCCAACAGGGAGCAGGCCAAGAAGCCAAGAAGCGATGGCGGTCGAAAGGGGTCGAGGAGGGCGCTGGCGGTAGAATTGAGGCAAAAGGAATGGCAGAGTTGGAAGATTTCAAGTCATCGGATCAAACACAATCAAGTAATAGAGCAATTCAGAGCGGGCGCATCGTCGAGTTGACGCAAAAACACATGGCCCCTTGGCAAGATGTTGGAGGTTGCAGGCCTGGCCTACCTATCATAGGTTCGATGCTCAGTGGCTTAGTCCCCCCGGATCAAGGCCACTCCACTGCCACATTCCATGTTTCAACGGAGAATTATCGGCAAATCACGCCTTTTAAGCCAAGCAATGAACTCAACTTTGCTTTGCTCTCATCCTTTATTGAAGTAACAATCAATGTTTTAAGTTCTTTCTTTGTTATTCGTATCTCGAGTCCAACAAAACATTCGAGTTCACCCAAGTCTTGTCAAGCTTTGTGACGATGAAATCTGTGTCGTTGGCCGTGCTTATTTGATGTTTCAAACAGTCAACAGGTGGATGTTTCGCCATGATATACAACACCAGGCTAGCATATGTTTTTGAGCAGCCTCTCCCTACGACTGATTTTGGCAAGATACTTGTAAAGCTTTATGGTTTATCTTAGCGGCATAGACGGCAAATAACGATAACGATTGGCTGCTTGTGGAATGCAGTGCCTTGATAGGCAAATCTTCTCCAATCATGCCCCTGGCTAGGCACAAGAGTTTCGGAAAGTTTCAAGTAACTATGGAATGCTAAAGAAGATCGTCTGTTTATTTTAGCACAATGTGGCCCCCGAGACTTAGAACATGATGCTATGAACTGTTGTGTTGGCCGTGCGGATCTGGTTTTTATTCCAAGGAAGAATTGCCTACCCTATGTTATTACATTAACCATACCAGGCGATCAATAAACAATCGACACTTGACCTAACTTTAGGATAAGTTATTATAATAAAGAGCATATTCTAGTCTAAAGATTAATCAAGCGTCTGATTTATGTATTGTCTCTCGCCTAAAGTTAGGTAGAGTGTCGATTATTTGCCAATCCGCCTGCATACACAGCTGGGGCTTGTAAAATAATACCTTCTTGTTTTCTTCCACCATGTGAGGGGGCAACCTTTGAAGGTTTGCTTTTAACTATGATTTTCTTTCACTATGACTGAATCGAAGAGGTAGATAACACACTGGACAGCAAGCTTTGTGTATGAAGAACCAATGTGCATTCAGAGTGGAATACTGTATGTTGGTTCATTGCATGATATTAATAAGTGGAAGAACGGTTTGTAGTAGCATCATATTTTGTAATCGAAAATTTTAGTTCGCTAGTTTGTACAGTATCCACGATAATCATTTCATGAACCGTGAGGAATGCGATTCGCACCAAGGATCTGATATCAACATCGCCTGTGACTCAAAAAGAGGATAGAAGCTCAACCAGGAGGACAACCAGATGAGACAATAATTCGGCTCGACTAATTGTGAATATAATGGAATATGTATGCATTTCTCATATTTCGCATATTCTTTCTTTCACTTCACACTCTCCATTGGATGTATTCTATTCGAGTTGCTGGATCGCGAACCAGACGGAGTACAAATGTGATGAGTTACCCTGGATCTTACAACTGACAAGAAGTTTCTGTGGCTCAACGCCCATACGCACGATTGGTATTCTCTTGAGTTCACAAATTTTTATCTCAATTAGAAGTTGCTCCAGTTATTGTCGACTTGGCTTTGACGTTGTTCAAGTGGCTCAACTCCAAAGATTACGTACCTGATGCTCAGCCGTTATTGATGGGTCAACCTAAAATTACGAGTTTTCAACGACTCGGCCGAACCAACTCAGCTATTCTTAGCAAGACGCGTGGCTACGGATCCTTTTAGATGAAAAGCCTCAGTCGGGATGCCGAGAAAGTGGTTCCTAAGCCAGGCTTGGCTTCTAGAAACATGTAACATTACAGTAGAATAGCGAGTTAGGCTTATTCTAGGATCCTCGGGTTCGCAAAGCAGGGGTCAGCCTGCAACCACTCAAAGGGTCGGTTGCATACGTCATTGTTTCCCCAACGACGGAATTTGATGGGCGTTTTGCGTCTCTTTTGTTCTGCATCTTTTTTTCGCTTGTGGAGGCTTGTTTAGCTCGGGGCATCGGGCATGCCGTCCGTGTTGGAGAGGTTCGCATCAGCAGCCACGCCAGAAACAGTTGGAGACTTTAGTGGTACTTTGCATGACAATGACAAAACGGCTTTCATGATGCGTACAAGTAGTATCTTTTAAGTCATCATTCTCCCATCATGATGGCGATAGTTGCCGAAACATGCAAACTACTGATCATTCTGCAGGAGACGATTCTGTATTGAGTCAACCATTCAGTGAATAGTGTTTCTGCTGCTCTTATCCCATGTGGGCTCCGGCTGACCTCACTCGGAGGTCACGGCACCGAAGGCTCCTGGTCAGGCGTTATCGAGTCCACCAGGGATGGCCTTTTTTGTACTCAAAGAACAAGTCCATGTTCATGTGCCGAGGAGAATCCTGTCAGCCCCAGATCCCGACGCCTGGTTTGACTCAAAAGGTTCCATTCAAGGACCCGCCCGTACCGGACCGTGAACCCTGTATCATCAGCTGGTAGAGAGCCTTATAACAACAACGTTGCGCTCTTTGTTCGAGCCTGATTTTTCGTTTTCTTTTTTCAACCCACTGTAGACCATTACCTGCTCATCAATAGACCTTCAATCTCATCCATTGAATATCGCGTATATATCCCGATATAAACAACCTTCAACATGCCCGCCTCTACTACTCCTGCGCCGATGCAAATGCCCCGCGAGCCGGCCCCCGCAGCGTTCCCTGCCGAACGAACCAGCACCGAACAGCCGGTACGTTAACCACATTCCTCCGGCTTGGCCTACGCCCAGCATCTTTCCCTGTCTCGCCAAGATTGTTTCAAGCCAAAACATTTACATACCATATATGAATATCTACTGATTAAATCTATGCTATAGCGCCCAATTCAGCCCATGACAATGGAACAGCCTGAGATGAACATGAGAGGAGGCAAGGATGGTGGTGTAAGAAAAACCCAACTTTCAATCCTGTTCCGCTTGACTGACTTCTTTCTAGGCCATTTGCTGCGGTATCTGCGCCGGTCTTTGCTGTTTCGAATGCCTAGACTGCTGCTGCTAAACATGTTTCTTTGTCAGGGATGGGATATAGAGTACAGCTCTGGCGTTCAGGCACTAAAGAGCCATTCAAGTTGAGATGACCTCAGTTGTTGGTTAATGATGTAACGAATTCTTAATAGCATTTTGCCTTGATGGTCTTATATGCAATGTTTATATATCTGCAAAATATACCTTTTTTCTCATCATCGCTTCGTTCAGTCATTCGAGGTCTATACTCGGACTTTGGAGCCATTCAGCGTTTCAGACAACTACATCCTCCAGCCGTTTTACCACATCCTCATAAAACTTCATTGACAACCTTTCAGCAACTTCATCTTGCGTCTCGTCGTCTCCTACTTTAAGACCTAGCTCTTCACCACCAGCCAAGCACTTCCGGGTTGCGTCCTCAAATCTCTCCCCCATATCAGCGCCAACAGCCGCGACTTTGTCTTCCTTCAACAGAGCTTCACGAACGTTGCGCACAACGTCAGGGCGTCCGCGCGCTCGTCGCATATCTATGCGCAAAACTTCTTCAACAGGCTGCCAGTGCGCTAGTTCAACCAGAATGACGCCTAGACTGTAAATGTCGAAACTCTTCTTCGAACGCTCTCTGTCTCGTCGACGGTTGGACTGAGCGCTCGGGTGTCGATATAGATCATGTTCTGCGTCATCGCCCGGCGCATCAGTCATCTCATCTGAGCCACCAGGTCGTGAAAAGTCAAAGCCCGAGAGATACGGCTGCCGGTAATCCACATGGCCATTGCGTGTTCGGAAGAATAGCACGTTATGGCTGCGAAGGCCTTTGTGCAGCCAATGCACGGCATGGAGGTAGAGTAGACAATTGCTGATAGCATGCGCGAGATACACTCGTTCAGTAACTCGTGGTTTGCGAACTTTGGGATCTTGAAGAAGTTCACGGAGCGAGATAGGCGGAAGTGACGTATGTAGGTTGTCGTCGGATGGTCGCTCAAAGATGAGGCCAAGTCGTCGGTCGAGAATGTCAACATCGTCTTCGGGAATGTCTGGATCGGCCTTGTCAAAGAAGCCAAGGCAGTGAGGAGTGCGGAACGCCTCAGGCTTTGGACTGTGGTTGAGCAAAGCGGCCAGTTTGCGGACTCGCTCGATTATGTCGGCTTTGGAAAGTGAACCTGGCTGCGCATCTGCGTTGTCATAGTCCTTCCACTCGATCCAAACTTTCTTCTTACCTTCGGCTGTCTTCATGAAGGCCTCGCATCGTGGAGCATCTGATTCATCCACTTCGGGGTCTAGCTCGATGAGGTACCGCGGAACGAACAAATTGCGTTGATGGCCAGGCTTTGCAAGGTCTAAAAACTTTGCAGCAGTCTCGTCGACAACCGCTGAGCTATCCGACTTTGGGTCGATAGTTTCATTAAACGCCTTGAATTTGGCCAGCCTGGACAACTGCCTCAGAGCATCGGCATTGGCCTCCCTTTCCAGTTTGGACATTTGTGATGGTCCACCAGGGGAGCCTGCATCGAGCTGAGACTTGAGAGCTAATACGAGATGACTCAGATCAGCTATTTTGTGATGTAGCAGTAAGACTCCACGATTGGTGTCTTGCACAGTATTGCGAATCTCGACTTGGAGAGAATGATCGAGAATATTAGTCATGTTGTCATTCAGAATCGAAAACTTGGCCAGCAACTTCTCAAACCCTTGCTTGTCAAAGGAAACCCATCGTAATCTAGTAAGACCTTCGGAAGACTTGGTTCTGAGTCCAGCCATGGCTTTCTTGATAAAGTCTCGTTTCTTCGCAGTCATTGGGTAATTTGACAGCTTGGCGTCTTTCTCTGGAGCGTCCAAAACACCCTCTTTATCCACAACAGTGGATAGATTGTTGTGTTTCTGCTGGTACTCTGTGAACTCATTGAACAGGCACTGGATCTGGACAAGTAAATCAATTACAGTCTGACGGTGGAGATTGAACACATTTGAGTTAAGGACCTTGTCCTGATTCTTGGCATCAAGATCAAGTAGTCCAGAGGCCTCACTCCAACAGAAGAGACGTTGCTGTTCCATCCTGAGGCGCAGGTTGAGATACTTGCACTCATCCTCATAGCCTAGTGCCGTAACAAGAAGCTGTATCCCTGACGAACGTCAACAATGAGCGTCATGTTTGATCACAACTTTGCTAAGCCAGGAGTTACCTTGAATACATCCCGTGTAAACTTGCAAGCTGATGGAAGCGACTCCAAGCGCCAACCCAGCAAGGGATACAGGGTCCATTATCCGCCCTACGCCTTAAACTGCAGCTTATTTTGGAACTCTAGAAAGGGGCTGTGCAAATGGACAGGGCATGAGGAGAACCTTCGCTGAGAAATGCTGAAATTTGGAATTCTCGTCGCAATGTGGCGGGGACTACCCTGGCCTGGCTAGGTTGGTAAGATTTCGTAGTAGGAGGTTAGAAGATGTTGTGTTGATTGATACATTAGTGCGGGGAGTCGTCCGAGGTGAGGGTTGAGCTGATTGGTGCCCTGGTCAAACAGACCATAAAAACGACAATCAGTGAAGATGAACTACACGGCAATTTATTGTAACAATTGCTGTGAAAAGAACCCGATTGGTTATCTTCCAATTGCTGCTAATCAGATTCTGCCAGGGCAAGCATTAATTACTTTGTGTGTGTCTCGTCTATCTCGTCGATCCGATTTTCGTATAAACGAACCTTCAGAGTAAGCGGCTACCAGTTTGAACCGAATAAACGAATTCAGTGATACGTCAGGAACTAGGAACATGTCATGGACAGGGCATCATGACAAGGATTAATGACACTGTACCCGTTGTCTTGCAAAGCCTGGAAATAATCTTTTTAATCAACGGGTTGGCTCGTTATTCTTCTGCCTAGCCTCCACTAATCCGTACAAGACCTTGACAAATCTACGTACCAACGTTATATCGGAAATTGTTAGACAGACCGCCAGCTTAGAAAGATTACGCCGCAACCCACTTAATGGTACAAGCTAAGTGGCTGCCTAGGTCAGGGTAGTTCCCAGTAGTCTATTAAACCCTGCCATTTCCGCTTTGCGGAAATCGCTCTTATACCGAAGCTCTACTCTGATTCGTTCATATCCAAACACCGACTTCAACTTCAATGGAAGTCTTCAACATAGTGGAGAGCTCTACCTGTAAATTCCTTGTGACCAAGGTATGGCATGTTACATGCAGGCGGCCTTTCCGGGCGAAAAGAATTGTTAACATCAAGGAATTCTTTTCTGGGCGATGACGATGGTGATAATGGTGACGATGATTCCAGTGAGTCAACTCGCCGGGAACAAATACGTCATCAGCCTTCTTGATATGGTGACAAAGATGAAGCCATATAGACCAATTGAGTTCATTTTAAGTCATCAACTTCTTCTTTTTCTTTCTAATTATTAACTGAATTGTCATCGGCTTCTCATCAAGCCATTGCGTAGATCGGATGAGCGGCCCGTAAACCGGTATGCCGCAACATCGACTGCGGGTCACGTTCACCACTTTAAGAATATCTGAGCTCAGGGACTAAGTCTAGATTGACTGGCTGTTGACTCAATGGCTCAAGCCACTGTAGAAAGGTCGCTCGAATTAACTTATGTGGTGCTGCTTTTGCCGACATCATTCCCGTTCTTTGCAAAACGGCCGGGGGTAACCACAGCTGCAGGCCTGGCCAGTCAAAAGTTGCATATGACTCTTGAGAATGCAAGATTAGCTTGGCGAAAGCTTGGGTCAGTGACAGAACTGCAGCAGCTTCAGGGCCTGACCTGTTGATCTTGACGCCGCTACATGAACTTTTGCGTCAATATCAATAGATATACAGTTGGAACACACGAGAAGCTGTTTACAGATGGATCTCACCCAGTCATCTTTGTCTCTTTGGCATGTAATTCTTGAATTAGGCGTCGTGGCAGTGTTGTCGGGATTACCCTTCGTCTATGAATGCCGGCTTTGCACGCCCACTAAGACCTAGGAACCACGAGACTGTTCACTCAGAACCGACAGTGGTCAGAGTCTTTTTTGAAAAGACGCAGGCAAAATCACCAGAGTCTCTGGCTCACTCGTGCGCCAAGCCTCCACGGCCGGCACATGCGGCAGAGGCGTACATCATGCACAACTTGTTGGCAACCGAAACATGATGAGGTTTGTCTGAATAAGAACATAGAAAAGCGGTGAAAATGCATTATGCGTTCAACATGGCTGAACTTAGTATTGAATAGCAGAGTATATACATGTCTCAATATGGGCATCACTTGGATGTTTGATGTATACGTCCAGTTTCGTTGGCTTCTAGAAGATCACAATCCTCAAGGCTTACTGCATATTGTTATTCTCAAAAAAGAAAAAACAGGAAAATAAATTTCCATAGCATCTATTTTCATGTTATAGTAGCTATTGTGAATAATTCATTCGACTCACCACACGTCCGCAGGCTCAGCGGGCATCCAACCTATAGGTAACGCCCGCAAAGAGGCCGGCCTCAGATGCAACCTTGGACAAAATGATGGAAGTCGACACTCAAAGGTGGCATGTATCAACATCCCCACAGTTGAATACCAGTTTCAGAATGCGACACCGGAGAAAGCAGTCAAGGTTAATATTTAAACAATGCCTCGCAAGGCTACTTAGACGAACCTTGCACATTACCAAAAGGTAGCACCGACAGTTTGGACAAGAACCCTGTATGTCCGCCTTTTGGATAAACCCTATTGGCTAATCTGACACTTTGCTTGTAAATGACAGAAGCGTCAGTCGGACCTGGGTCCAGTGCAGTTTTTGACCCTACATCCCTGTTCGACTTGCATAGGCGCGCAGAGCTACGGCGATAACCGATGCTATGACAGGCTGTTGCAGGTTCAATGCATGGAGCTGATATCCAGATTCCTGGTATGTAACAGCCGGTGGCACGTTGCAGTTTGGACTCTCCCCTGACAGCTCGGAGCAAGAGGGCCCCCAAAGGCTTAGTGCTAACGTTGAATGGGCCAATATACCTTAATCCCTGGCTCCCGCTAGGGCTGAGAGTCGGACCTGGTAAGATGCTTGGTTCAATATACGATTGTCCTTTCCTCAGCCTCCACTTAAGCATGGTATGATGTCGGTTGGAGGGCCTACCTATTTTGAGGAGTTGATTGCCAGGGGTGCATTTCGAGTAAGCAGGGGTTGGTGATAAGCGTAGCAGTTGAGTCAACCTGATGTGCTGTGCTGTGCTGTAGCTGGTTAAGCTCGTGGGGTCAGTGACATGACGTTAGTTCACGAGGTAATCGAGATAGATAATTAGGTAGGCCGCCAGGGGACATACTTATCTGGAGGTATTTTGTTAAATCCGCGTTTATTTCGACTATTTCGACTTTCCAAGCCAATTCAGACGAACATCTCGAGTGTGGGTCAATCGCCTCAGTTCCCATTTTGGATATAAGCTACTCACGTCCGCTATAAATATTATCTTTGGCATTTCCAGCAGAATTTGTACGAGTTCAATTCGAGTTATTGACTACACAATATCTGTTTAGCGTTATTCGGGATATCGACTTCGCTTGAGACAACAGTCAACCTTCATACTCAAATCTATCAACTCGACTTACTGTCAACGACATCAAGCGCCAACTAGTGGATTATATCCCATAGTTTCGAACCGGATTCTCGAAATCGAGCCATCCTTCTCCATGGAACCTGTTTCTACTGATGGAAGTAGCGGTACTTCCACCGGGACTTATACCGCTTTCTCTTCACCTTTTCCCTCTCCGCAACTAACAAATTTGCCCTATGGGCTCTACTCCGATCCGTTGAACACCCCATACATCTGGTATCCTCCCACAATGGACGCTCCTACATCATTTCAGCAGGAGCCTTCAAACGCTAGCAGAGAAGACGCATTCTCAGGACCCGAGGAACTGTCTTCCAACTCAAATTCCCCTAGCTCTGCTGTCTTCACAATCGACGGAAGGGCTTCGCCGTCTGGCTCGACTTCAGCGACAACGGAAGGGGGTCGTGTGAATGTTGCTTCTGTTCCTGCTGCTTGTCTAGCTTGTGTACGTTATCCTCCTTCTATTAGAGTCAAGTTGCCATTGAACTAACGTAATTCCTGCAACAGCGCGGAAAGCACTTAAAGTGTGACGGCGTGAGCCCATGTTCTCGTTGCATCACCTCAAATTCGGAGTGCGTCTATGTCGCCTCTCGACGCGGTTACAAAGGCCCTCGACGTGATCCTGCTCGAAAGCTAAATAAACGTCAAGGGGTATCTCCTGCCCGAGCATCGAGTCGCAGCGGCGAAGGCTTAGCTTCCTTGGCATTCGCGAGTTCTACATCACTAGGATCTTCCGCCTTTCTGAGCCCTAATATGGCCGACGACATGTCTGGATCTTCAATGTCAACTCCTTTCCTCGATCCCGCCTTGGCTGCCAGTAGTAGTAGAGAGAACGACATGTCTTTTTTCCGACCCTACGGCAGTACAGATGGATCTTCAACTGATATGTTCAACCTGTTCGCCACCCAACAACAGGAGCCTCTTCCTACACCACCCCCCGTACGCCCACTCCCCGAGCGTTGCCTTGACTATTTCTACCGTCATTTCCATGCCGCTCACCCTTTCGTCTTGCCCAGAGATTCCCTCCTGAGCATCGCCAAAGAGACCCCCATCGAGTCTCTTTTAGCTGTAATGCGCTGGATTGGCTCACTCTATATTCCATCCTGCCCACATCGGGGTCACTTTTTCCAGGAAGCTCACCGCTTAGTCTACGATCCTAGCCGTCTCAAGGATGGATTCCAAGTTCAGGCTCTTTTGCTTCTTCTCATTGCCTTGGACGGACAAGGTCAACAGGACAAGGCTAGAGAAATACTGTCCGATGTCGAGCGGACAGCTATTGAGATTGGCCTGAATACGAGGTCATTTGCAACTATCCATGGGCGTGGGATACCAGTGATGGAGGAAAGTTGGCGGCGAACATGGTGGGAGCTTTTTGTGGTGGATGGACTGATTGCTGGAGTTCACCGAAGTACCAATTTTCTTCTCTTCGATATCACCTCCGACGTTGCACTTCCATGCGAGGAATATCAATATCTCTCAGGGGTAAGATCTGTCATATTTTCTATCCAAGTACTATTTGCTGACGCGACATATGTAGGATGTTCCGCAACCCATGAACCTCGAAGACATGGAAGACAGCGACTTCTCTGGTATGAACCGCGAGTTCTCATCCTTCGCCTATCGAATCCAGTGTGCCCAGAACCTTGGGAAACTCTTGAGAATTCCTCCAGTTTCTGGACCTCACGATGAGAACTTAAGCCACATCGAAACATTACTCACCAACTGGCGTCTTCATCTACCCAAGTCGAAGAGAGATGCTCTTTATAAATACGGCCATCTTGACGAGATGATGTTCCAAGCTCACATGATAGTCCATGCGACATCCATTCTACTTCACCAGCCATATTCACAGCTGAACTCGTCTTCGAATCAGTCAGCTGACTTAAACACTCCGCAACAACCTATATCATCTGTGGGCGCTTTCAACGCTCACACAAAACACACAATACAGTCTGCCATCGAGATTAGTAAGCTCATCACGCATCGAGTCTCACTACTTTCTCACACCCACTTCCTCAGCTGTGTGGTGACAATGTCATCCACTGTGCATCTTAGCAAGTGGGCTCTCTTCTTTGTACCTCATGACGACGACAACCTACGTCAGCTGATTCGTCTCAACATCGGAGCCCTCCTGAGAATGTCTCGAGTCTGGAGGAATGCTGAGCTGGAGAGCCATCATGTCAGAGGCATGGCGCAAGAGATTTATCAAGTTAAGAAGCAGCATCAGTTGATGCCCCAGTTTTGGCTTGGCGTTACTCACGACGAAGCAATGAACAGGATTGCGATGGACGCTTCTATCATTCAAGAGATCGAGAACATACGAGGCGTTTCTGGCATGATGGGTTGATGGACGGGTGCAAGTGCCGAGTACGAAAGGGATAGTTTATGGGATGTACAATGTGTAAACCTATGGTATTGTTTGGATCTAGAACTTGGCTCGAAGCGTGGCGATTGGATTTGTTAGAGCGGTTTAGGAAAAGAAATATGCTTCAATGCATTGGATTAGAGTATAGAATCGGATTGAACTAGAACAAAAAAACGTTGTAAGAGCATTCCGCGACTGAATGTTGGATGATGAATTCAACACTATTTACAATTGTCACTTTTTGAAATTCATATGCCGTCTGAGCATCATGAAATATCTATGCGGTGTTGCTCTGAGTCCTGTCTCGATACGGTTGAATGAGTTATCATATTCTGATTCATTCTTGGGACATTATGACCCTGCGTTGAATCAAGCTGGAATGGATGACAGCTACCTGAATAGTAAACCTCAATAATAGGAGGCCGCAACAACCCGAGAATAGAATTCGAACTAAACAAAAGCCACCAGAAGAACAAACAACGTCAAGATCTGTTGGCTCCAAGCGTCAACGGGCTTACAGTAGTCGCCGTTAAACTTGGATCGGGCCGTCGGGGACCTTGCTCTAGAAGTACAGCTAGACTCAGCCCTACTGTTTGGGACTAATTTGAGTTAAGCCAATAAAAAAAAAGAAAGTCGCCGATCTCGTACGATGAACCAATCAAGGGACAGAAAGTCCCCGATCTGGATGGATCCAGGGAAATCTGCCCGAGCTGTATCATTAAGTGGGTGTACAATGAGATGAATGGACCGCCGACTTCTGTGAAGGGAATACGATATTGCTATTTTTTCTTGGTGCGCCAAGCTGAAAACCAAGCTGAAGGTACATAGATAGTATGACTTACGGGTTGACCGAGTCCCCGAAATCTTACAACTTACACGGGCTGACAGGCAACAACTCAGCCGCTTCACATAAAAAGCACAAGTCTGATTTCTAAGATCAAACTGCCGGTCCCTTGATCCTTGAGATCAGCTACTGCAACTAGTTACTAGTGCTGATGACCCGAATATCATTAAATACCTGTATAAATTAGTTGATGTCCCAGAGTGTCTCACCTCTTCAGCCCCAAAATTCCTTTCCTCGTTGCTCAGTAGAATTCTTTATCATTCTCTAACATTACTTGTTCCTCCAACGTTCAGTCATGAAAGCCGACCATTTTGACGGCTTGAACAATAGTATGGACTCGGAACAGCGTCCTGTCGCAGAGAAACATCTGCTCAACACCACCATCCAGAATTTGACTTGGCGCGACGTGACGGTGACTGTCAAGGACCGTGAAACGAAACAGCCAAAAGCGATTGTCGATAATGTCGAAGGCATTGTTGAAGCGGGTTCGTAAAAATTGGTTTAGATTGACCTGTCATTGAGCTAATGGGATATCTGCAGGTGAGATCTGTGCCCTTATGGGACCGTCGGGTTGTGGCAAAACAACACTGCTCAATGTCCTGGCGCGTCGTCCAACGAATGCGAGCGAGGTCACAGCGGAGGTCTACGTCAATGGAACTCATCTATCTCTTGCGGAGTTTCGAGAAGTTTCGTGTTTCGTTGAACAGGAAGATGCTCTTATTGGGTCATTGACT
This sequence comes from Fusarium stilboides, assembly GCA_014822085.1. Classification (NCBI taxonomy): domain Eukaryota; kingdom Fungi; phylum Ascomycota; class Sordariomycetes; order Hypocreales; family Nectriaceae; genus Fusarium; species Fusarium stilboides. Next base: position 103,640 of record JAASAY010000036.1, read on the forward strand.
GTTCGAGAGACACTTGAGTTCTCATCACGACTCGCCAGTTCAAGGCAAGTATTCCATAACACTGGCAGACGGACATCATCATCTGACTTATAATAGCTCTCTATCCAAGAAAGAACGCCTTGTCCGCATCAATAACCTTCTCGAGTCATTCGGTCTCGTCGAACAAGCCAACACTCTCATCGGAACGCCCATTCGCAAGGGTATCTCAGGCGGCCAAAAACGTCGTGTCGGCGTCGCAAGCCAACTTATCACCAGCCCTAAACTTCTCTTCCTCGATGAACCTACGAGTGGCCTCGACTCGGCTGCCAGTTTGGAAGTAGTCAAGTACCTACGCGCCGTGGCCAGACGTAACAATCTTATCGTTGTCTGCTCTATTCATCAGCCCTCCACCTCAACCTTCAATATGTTTGACAAACTTCTCTTGCTCTCTGGCGGAAAGACGCAATACTTCGGACCCGTGAATGACGTTGCGACCTATTACGCACAAGTTGGATCACCACTGCCCCAATACGTCAACCCAGCAGAGCATCTTCTTGAATTGGTCAACATCGACTTTGCCCTGGATAGGGAAGAGGCGTCGCGGAATCTAGACACGCTGCAACATGCGTGGAGAAACTCCCAACAAGCCGACCAAGTCAGCAACACAATCAAAAGGGCCGAATCTTCGGGCGGTGACTGGAGGGTTGAGACGATTGAGAAGAGACCCAGCATGCCAAGTCTCACCCTGACACTTCTGCATCGGAGCTTCATCAAGAGCTACAGGGACGTTGTGGCTTATGGTATTCGTCTGGCCATGTACCTTGGCCTTGCTATCATGATGGGCACAGTCTGGGTGAGACTCGACCCTGATCAGGACTCCATCCAGCCGTTCATCAACGCACTCTTCTTCGGTTCAGCCTTTATGAGTTTCATGGCGGTGGCTTATGTGCCTGCCTTCATCGAAGATCGACTTCAATACGTCAAGGAGCACCATAACGGCTTGTACGGAGCGACAGAGCTCATCGTGTCCAACTTCTTCATCGGCATCCCCTATCTCTTCCTCATTTCCATTCTCTTCTCTGTCATCTCATACTGGCTCTCCAACTTCCAGCCAACGGCAGAGGCCTTCTTCACCTGGGTCATGTGGCTATTCCTCGACCTCTTGGCTGCAGAGTCACTTGTCGTCTTCATGACATCGCTATTTCCCAGCTTTGTCATCTCGCTTGCGCTGGTGGCTTTTGCAAACGGTCTGTGGATGTCTGTTGGAGGATTCATGGTTCCGCCCACAATCCTCAACGTTTTCTACAAATATGTATTCCACTACTGGGATTACCAGAAGTATGTGTTTGAGGGTATGATGGTCAATGAGTTCTCAGACCGTGTGTATAGCTGTGGCGATGGGTGCCGCTGCATGTACGAGTCTGCTCTGGCGGATCAATGCAAGATTGACGGCCAGGCTGTGTTGGATCAATATGGGTACTCGACTGGACATATGGGGCGCGATGTGGGCATCATGATTTCCATCATTGCTGGATATCGGCTGGCAGCGTGGCTTGTCCTCAAGCTAAGGAGATGAAGTGGCAGTATATTAAAGGGAGAGTTGAACTTCAATCACAGTTATAGCGATGTATATAAGTATAGAAAGTATCTTGATTTTTGGTAAAAACTGGCATTTGCATTCTATTGGAATCTGTATCACAAAGGCCGCATTATCCAGGAGTTGGAAAACAACAATATTTGCTGGAAGACTAAGTCCTATATGTTCTTTCGAACATGCGGTTTAAGGCGTGAGTTAACAGACGCTTGGAAGAGAGCCAAGGTCCTTTGGAATAACCCCGGCACGAGCAGCATCTATGTTTTGTTAGCAATTTGTCTTGCATGCCCATGAACTTGAAACTCACCTCTGTAAGACCAGCGATAGTCGTCGCCAAGGTTAGTCTTCCAAGTCCAGTAAACCCATCCGAGGGTATACTGTTCGTACGCATGCACTTGAGCAGAGAACCACTTGGTGTAAAACTCTTTGTTAGTCTGAGGCTTCCAAGCATCAGTCTGTTCAACGTCATCTGGAACAGAAATGGACCATTCGCCAACAATCGTAGGGCCATCGGTGTTACGGTCGTCTGAGCAGGATTTCTTGATGTACTCGTCTTGTGAGACTGTGACGCTTGTATCCCACTTAAGGTAGCGATGGTCGTCGAAAGCTGTCAAGGAAGTGTCGCCGAGGAACTCGGTGGGATTGCCGCTGCCCCAGAGAGATCCCATCATCTGGATATGAAGACGGTCGTTGCCGGCAACTGTGAGGTCACTCTCGACTTTGCGAATGGCCTAGAGAGCATCAGTACTTGACCATGATGCTTGTGGTAAATTGCATACACTGTAGGCATTAGGGTAGAAGGTCTTTCGCAGGGAATCGACAGCATTATCCCAATTCAATGGCTCGTTCACCAGCTCAAGCATGCCGACATTGCGGAATTCGTTCTTGGTGTGAATGATGTTGGTGATCCACTCTAGCCATTCAATGGCGCGTCCGTAGTTGTAGTCATTGTAGAATCCGACCGTGGAGGCATATTGACCAGTGAAGGGCTGGTTGGGCTCCTGAGCACCAGGGGCTCCGTGAAGGCTAGTTACTGTCAGGCAAGTCTTTTGGTTCGGCGATTGAACACTTACTCGAGGATAATATAGAGGCCTCGGTCGCTGGCCCAACCGCAGAGTTGAGTCAAATAGTCCAGGCCACCCTTTTAAAGTCAGTGTATGTTTATGAATGGCACCATTCCAGTATACCTTAGGGAAGTGCTCTGACTCATCAACGAGATCTTCCTTGAGCCAGTAACCCAAGGGGATACGGATAGTGTTCAAGCCATAGCTCAGCATCTCATCGAGGTCAGTCTCGTTGACCCAGCGCCTCCAATGAGCCTGGAAATTCTTGTCTGCGACATCCTGCCCTTTATTCATGACACAGTCAAACTCGGACTTTTCTCCTTCGCAGCCAGTGTTAGCCCATTCCTGGCTGTCGATCCAGGGCTCGTAGATAAAGAGAGAACCCAAGTTCACTCCCCGAATTTTGTTGCTGGATGGCAACCATCTCTTTCCATTGTTGCTCGGTTGTAGAGGATATGTAAAGACGGTATCGCCACGCTTGGTTGGGCCTTGAGAATTGTCGTTGGGAAGCCAAGCATGGGCAGATGTAGCCAGAACCGCAAGAGCGGTTAGAAAGGAAGAAGTCAACATGTCAAAAGCACAAAGCGACCAGCACTCAGATATAAATCAAGATGTACTAAGTAAATGATGGTAAAGAATTCAATGAGAAGTCGAATCAATTAACTAAGAACGAAAGCTATGGAAATGGTCCGCTTATAAGCCATGTTTTTCGCTTTGAAACTAATTATTAGGAAATAAGAAGGGGAAACTAGTTCATGCTCCTATGGTACTTAGGTAGGCTGATGGGCTGAATCTTATGCGAACTAGTCGATATGTAGAAGGAGTGTTTAGTCTTAAATAGATAGCATCTCATGGTGTATTAGCACATCCCAATCCTTCGGCGCGCCATGTTTGAGTAAACAGTGGGGCAGCATCAGGGGGGATTGTTTCATTGGCGCCGTTTCATTATTCGATCGCCCTTAATTAAATGGTAATCGACATAAAAGTCACAGTTTATACAGTTCTTGGCTGCATAAACCCGTTTCTTCGTGGTGAGATCTTGCAATCTCAAAAAGAGAACCAGAAGATATGTTATAGTTCACTATGCCCCAGCCAATCAAAGGATTATCTGTAGAGCGAACTAACATAAGAAAGTCCACTGTTGAGAGTCTTGACTCTACAATATTATCGTAGTCTTCTTATGGCAACCGTTAAAGAAACTCCCGCGAGAGCGTGACGCAAGAGGATCGAACAGAACTTGTCTGAGAACTTTTATAAGCTCCTTGGAGGAGTAGATCTCGGTTTAATAAGGAAGTTCAGTGGCTCCAGGCCCAAGCCACAGCCGTCCTTGCAGGAAATACCGACACCCTATCATTTCCAAAGTAAGATGAGCTCTGGGTAACAGTATTGCAGGACGTCATGGGAACCTGGCTATATTCTTTGACAGGATGGTAAGAAACGGACGACACGGAACTTGGGCCGCCATACTAGAATAGCGCACGGGTCGACCGCCTGGGGCAGGGCATAGTGGCATTAAACCGAGCACGCTGCGGCCTAAACAGCCTCATGATGAAAAGCTTGACACGGGGCTATCGAACATGTTCGATGGAGCTAACACGTCAAGTCGAAAGCCGGAGCCGGGGCGTAGTGTTGAAGGAAAGGTAAGGTAGTGGGCTCCAGCACAGATACGGTGAGGAATAAGCCCAGTCACTAAGGGTTTAGTGCCAAGATCGAACTACTGTAGGTACGTTGGACAAACTGTAGAACAACGCATATACAACTGAATGATAAGAAATCTAGAGATTTTTATTGTATCATATAAGTAGTAGTTCTCCTGTAATGAATACTCGACAGTCAATCACAACCTCTGTAGGTATTAGATCTCAAGTACCTGACCTCTTCGTTGGCAAAGCCCCACCTGTCGGAGAATAGGTACGTAGCATGACCCGACCCATAATTACGAAAGCTCCAAACCTGGCAGGTACGGGTACGGATGCGCTGGCTAGCTGTCCGCCGTTTCCCCACCAACCACCGAGTAACGGCGTAAGGTCTCCCTCCCGGACGGACTCTTCAAGCTTGGCTTGCCTTGCTCGCCAAATTTCTATAGCTTCTTTTACACAAAACTCTGGGCTTTCCTATTTTCGTCTTTCCCTTCTTCGATTACGACCATTAGGAGCCTCAAACAAGATGTCCCTGCTAGGCCCTATAGCCTAAGACATCTGTCACCGCTTATCGACCTACAGACGACCTACACCTACGAAATCGTCAACAGCCACCCGCATTCCATTCCGACCCTATCGCGAAACAAGAACTACGACGCTACGGGGTTCCGAAATATCTCTACACTTCAGCGCGCGAGACATATCCATTCTGCCTGAAACACAACCTACTTTCCTGTCGTCGCCGTCATGGCGCCGGCAACAGATGAACTCTCTGCACCTGGTGCGGTGAGTTATGATTCGAATACTCAGGTCGTGGGGGATGGGACATGGGATTTCGATAAAAACACCTTTCTACTGCCCAATTTACAGGGTCTCAACTATGAAACCATGCGATACAATGGTATACACTCTTGTCCTCGTATACATGGGATCTGTCTAACAATGCGTCATAGGCATGGGAAATAGATTTTCAACACTTGTGCAATATCATGGCTTGATTCGCGCACACGCCATCATGGGAACTATAATCTTCCTCTTCCTCATACCTTTTTCTGTCATGACAGCAAGATTCTACTCGCGACGTCCTGGCTGGGCCATCAAATACCACGCCCAAATCAATATCTTTGCCGGGTTGTTGTTGATACCGGTCTTCATCTTGGGATACTTTGCAGTCGGGCCAGAACGAAGTTTGACAAACCCGCATCATGGAATCGGTGTCGCCATCTTTACTCTTTTCCTTATTCAACTTTTTGGTGGTTGGTTTGTACGCAGAATAGTCAAGGCCCGATCTCTGCGGATCATGATCCACCAATGGTTCGGCCGAGCTATTGCTCTCTTGGGTATTGTCCAAGTTCCCCTCGGTCTCACCTTGTACGGCTCACCTCTCTACTTATTTATCCTTTACGCTGTTTGGATGTTCCTCCTCCTCATAGTCTATTTCATCTTGAGCTGGAGGTCTACCAGCCGGCGAGACTACTATATGGATGGAACTCGGTCAGAGATGCGGTCAGAGATGCGGTCAGAGATACAGTCTACGATACCACCGACAGAAGATACACGAACTCGACTCACTGAGTCTGAGTATTTCTCAGACTACAAGTCGGATCGTCCTACCGGCAAAACCAAATGGCTAGGACCTCTTGTTGCTCTCGGTGGATTGGCGGCTCTGATACGAGGACGAGACAAGAAGAGAAACCTAGACGATGGTAGCCGAGTTGGCAGCCGAGTCCGCAGCCGATCTCCATCGCTTGATCGCAGCCAGAGGCCAGAAGTCCTGCCCTCTAGGACCGGCTCAGCTAGCTATCTCACCGGAGTCACTGGTGAGAAGTACTCAGATGTTACACGGAAGGAGACTGGCGGAGGAGGTGGTGGTGGATTTGGAAAGTTCTTGGCTATTCTAGGCCTTGGAAAACTCTTCTCCAAACAGGATCGACCAAACGATGAAGATTATTCCGAGTATACCGCAGTATCTACCGAAACACCCAGACGCCACCGTGCAAGTCGCAGCATGCCGTCCATGACCGACTATACCAGGACCGACTTTACCAGCACTGTTACCCCTGAACACAGACGGGAGCCAGATATCACTCGCACCTCGTTACTTCCCCCCTCGGGAAGTCGCGCACCGCCGCCTGCAATGTCCCAGATGAGGAGTGCTGCTGATCAAAGTTATACTGAATCCGCGCTGAGCTCACCCCCACCATCGATGATGCCCCGAAACAAACGACGTCCGCCAGCCTCGGGACGCAGCTTCTTCGAGGAGTCGGATTACTCGTCCTATGTTAGTCCGTCCCGGCGTCCAATGCCTGAGAAATCTGGCGGTGGCTTTGCCAAGGGTCTATTTAGTGGTCTTGGTATGGGATGGATTGCGAAGAAGCTAGCGGACAGGAGAGCAATAAAGGAAGAACAGCGCATGCGTGACGAGGAAGATTTAAGATCCGGCACTTCATTGTCCAGGTTCACTGGAGACGGACACGCATCACCTACCAGACGGGGAGGATCTCATCGACCCGTTGAACGCCGGCAAACAGGTTACCCCCCTACGGACACGCTTTTGTCGACTGAGATGTCTGAATCGACTATTGAGCCTCGACCTGCGCGAGGCAACTATGTTCCACCTACCGAAATGAGCACGTTGCCTCCAGAATCAACTCTTCCACCGGTCGCCGGTCGAGGGGGAACTCGGGCGAGACGCAGTAGTGAGCATGTCTCAATGCCACCCATGCCACCCGACCCTCATGGCATTCTAGCACCTATGGCGCCTACTGAGACTACAGCCTCAGGTGTTTCGCCAGGGGCTCGACCTCAACGATCTCGTCAAGGCCGACCAGGTGCACGAAGCATTTCAAGACTTGCCACGGGCGAGGAGGATTCGCGGCACGAACGCTATGCATCACCAGCAAGTCTCAGTGTCAAACTGAAGGTCCATGATGATAGAGATAGGAACGTGACCCTTCGACGGCTTACAGAAGAAGAAGCAATGGCGGCACGAGGTCGAAGAGATTCTGAGAGCAGCATCTCTGGGCTTGAGTCTCCAACCCAGCGGCGTCGCTACCGAAGAGACGCTAGCCAAAGGAGGGCCGAGGCAGCTGCTGAGCGAAGAGCGGAGGAGGAAGATACCATGGCGCCTCTGGATCCCCCGAACCCTGGCTATGCGAAACAGCGACGAGGCAAGGATTCCGCATATTACTCTGGACAACAACCGGCACCGTCGATGCCAGGCGGGCCAATGCAATTCGGTCAGACAGTGTCTAGTCTAGCTGAGAGTCACGGCACTTGGAGCGGCATCACCCCTACTGTGACCACCTCACCTCCTGACCCTCCTGCAGGAGGGCCAGCCGATGGGTCAGCCGCGGACAACCGCCGACGTCGTCGACTTGAGAGAAGACGGGCAAGCGGGGCTCCTGCTGATACACCTGCCGCCAACGTTGACATGTTTGACTAAGGTGAAGGAAATAGAAGATAGGTGATGCCTTTTGTTTACCTGTTTTGCCTCTTGGCAACTGGCGAATAATCGGCATGGGTGAAAAGATTATGCATCGTGGGACAGGATCCTACCATGGACGGCGTTCTGGAGGGAACTTTGAGAATTTAGTAACGTCACGTCATGACATGTTACGTCGATTTCAACGTTTGTTTGCATATAGACTTGAAGGACGATATGTGTCGATGAACGAACTGATTGGCTTGAGAATGGTAAATATGGTAGCTGTTTTGTTTTTAGTACTAGAGTATGGAGGATCCACGAAGGATTACTGACGATAATGAATTCAATATTGGCTTTCTCTCGTACATATGAATAATTAACCATTGAATTATGTGATTGCATTAAATGACTGCCCTCGACTGCTCATAAGATGACTGTAACAGGCCTGACATCATTGGTCTGTTTCGGGCGTTGTACTGTAGAGCTCCCTTGTCGAAATCCAATTCCAACGACTCCACTCCGCACCGTGAGAGCTCCACTACACAATCCACCAGGGTCACTCAAGAGCTACTGGACTGGACCAAACATTCAAGTCCCTCACAACAGAGGCCACTCCTAGTATCGAATCTTTTCTTTCTTTTCCTTCCTTTGTATACACATCTTTGCGCCGTGTGGGCATTTCAATGGCCCTGAAAACGGCCTCAATTCGACTGCCATAGCGATAACGTCCTTGACTTCAACCAGTAATCAAACCCCCCAAGATGGCACCAAAGGCAAAGCCCAAGGCTCAGCAACCGCCGCCGACCGAGCATCAACGAATCGCGGAGCAATGGGCTAAAGCCGAACGCGCTCGCGCTGCCGAGCAGGCTGCTGCTGCGAAATTCGGGCTTCCTCCCGCCGAAGAGAGCCCTGAGGTTCTGGAGCGACGACGCGAGGCGCTCGATAAGAGACGGCAGAGTACATATGAGAAGCGTTGGCGATGGGCTGCTGCTTTCTGGGTCGTTCTACTCGCTATCCACGCGCTCGGCATTTGGCTCTTTACAAGTGGTTTCCTCCTCACACGGCTCGTGTTGGAGGATAAGTCGAACTGTACCCTGCCTCCAATTGAGAACACCAAAGGCTTGTTGAATGTCGATCGCGGTTGCTGGCACCCAAAGTCGTTTGATCGAGCTGTTGTCGTTCTAATTGACGCGCTGCGATACGATTTTACAGTTCCCGAGGATCCGGCGCAGGCTCAACATTTCCACAATGCGTTCCCCTACCTCTACGAGATGGCCGTCAAGTCGCCCCAGAATGCCTTCCTCCGACCCTTTATCGCCGATCCCCCTACGGCGACGATGCAGAGACTCAAGGGCCTTACGACAGGAACATTGCCGACTTTTGTCGATGTTGGAAGCAACTTTGCTGGTGCGGCTATCGAGGAGGATAACTTGCTCATGCAGTTGAAGGACGCTGGCAAAAAGATTGCTCATCTTGGTGATGATACTTGGTGGTCTCTCTTCCCTGGCTACTTTGAGCCCAACATCAGCAAGGCTTATGATAGCTTCAACGTCTGGGATCTTCACACTGTTGATAATGGTGTTATTGACAACATCTTCCCGTTGTTGAACTCGGAGCGAAAGGGCGACTGGGACCTCCTTATTGGACATTGCCTCGGTGTCGATCATGCCGGTCACCGATACGGACCCGACCACCCTGCTATGAATGCCAAGCTTCGCCAGATGGACGAGTTTATCCGTAAGATGGTTGAGAACATTGATGACAAGACGCTTCTTGTTGTTATGGGAGATCATGGTATGGACAGCAAGGGAGATCACGGTGGCGAGAGTGATGATGAGGTCGAGGCTGCGCTCTGGATGTACTCCAAGAAGCCCTTCTTTGGTAGAACTTCTTCGGATGCTGCTATCCCTCCCGCCAATGCCAAGATTCGACCTGTAAACCAGATCGATCTCGTTCCCACTCTTGCACTGCTTCTGGGCATTCCTATTCCCTTCAACAACCTGGGAGGACCCATTGAAGAGGCGTTTGCTGGTGTCAAGGGAAATGATTGGCGCAACCTTGCCGCCGTCTCGCGTGTCGCTGCAGCTGGCATCGAGAGATACCAAGCCTCCTACCACAAGGCTCGTGGCCTCACCCAGGGCGAGGGACTCGAGTCCCCTGCTGCTCTTTGGGAGGCTGCCCTCGCCATCGCCAAGAATGACCGCGATGCCTGGGTTGCCTTCTCCAAGTTCCAGGAGACAACTCTGTCCGTCTGCAAGGATCTTTGGGCCCGCTTCGATGTTCCCCGTATGATCATGGGTATCGTCGTTTTCGGTATCGGCCTTATTCTGCTCTTGATGTACTCTTCTCGGGAAGATGAGGACGAGTACGTGATTTTCAACGATGCGGAGCTTGATTACGCTGAGAAGAAGTTGGAGCTTATGGCTTTCAAGGAGAACGAACCTGAGGCTGAGGATATTTTCCACAAGAACATTCTCAAGGGTCTTTGGGACCCTAAGATCCTCTTTACTGTCTCTGTTCTCACCGGTGTCGGTCTGTATCGTCAGCAGCCCATGGAGGGCCTCGCTGCGCTCATCGCAGTGTTGTTCATGGCTGGCATCAGCTCATCTCTTCACGAAGCTGGCAAGTCTATACTCAACGTCTTCCCTTCGTCTTTCTGGGGCTGGTTGGCTGTCATCTTCACTGTCAGCCAATCAATTGGATTCGCATCCAACTCATACACTATCTGGGAAGATTCGATCCTGCTTTTCTTCATCACCACTTTCGGCGTGGCCAGTGCCATTGCTGGATTCCGCATTGAATCTCGACGTGAGAAGTTCTTGGCGATTTACCACTCTGTTGCCTTCATTGTTCTCGGTCGTATCGCCTCTTACTCAAAGCTCTGCCGCGAGGAACAGATGCCCTACTGCACCTCGACATACTATGCTTCCTCGACTTCTTCGACCTCTGCGACATGGCAGCTAGTCATTCCTTTTGCTGTATTCTTTGTACTGCCATCTATCGTCAAGTCCTTCCTTGTCACAAGCAGGTCATATGAGGGTCTTGCTCCTACGTGGATCGGTTACGTTTTCCGTGGAGGACTGTTTCTTGCTGCCATCTACTGGGTTGTCGACGCTGCCGACAACGGAGGCTGGTTTGAGGGACGACTCGCTGAAGGAACTCTCAAGACGATTGGTGTCTATGTGGCTCAGCTGGTTCTTGCTCTGGCTTTCGTCGCTGGAAGCACTGCTTTTGTCTGGGCGCCTCCTTGTGTATCCATCCTGTCATCAGCTGGCGCCGGTGGCCGACCTGTTGTTAGCATTCTTGGATATGCTAACGCCATTGGTGCGCGTTACCTGTTGCTGCCTCTCAACCTTCTTTTGGGCTGCTTCCTCCTCTCAAAACCTATGGGCGGTGGCGCACTTGCTCTCATGTTTTGGCAGATCCTCACATTGGCTGAGCTTTTGGATCTCAATGAGCTAAAGACTAACCCTATCGGCCCTGTCATGCTCGCCGTTCTAGGAAACTTTTACTACTTCAAGACGGGTCATCAGGCTGTTTTGTCCAGTATTCAGTGGGACAGCGCCTTTATCCCTCTCTTTAGTATCCGCTATCCCTGGACCCCTATTGTTGTGGTCCTCAACAGCTTCGCTGGCCAGATCATCGCTGTCGCGTCTGTACCCCTTCTGGCTCTTTGGAAGGTTGGCCCTAAGCAGAAGGGCGTCTTGGAGACGGCTACCCGTGGCCTCGGTGTCTTCATCGTCTACTACGCCGTTGAGGCTCTAGCTACTATGAGCTGGGCTGGCTGGCTGCGTCGTCACCTGATGCTTTACCGCGTCTTCAGTCCTCGCTTCATGCTCGCTAGCACAGTTCTTCTCGTGCTCGACCTGGTAACTATCCTTGTTACATTGACAGGTCTGCGCAGCAACACCTTGTCTCTTGGAGAGGTGTTTGGATGGGCTGATTAGATGCAATTTTTGGAGTAGAAACGCCGTGTATGATATGTGTACAACTATGGAGTTCCGTAGCATTTTCAGCGGCAGTGCGACTCCTGTGTTATCTATCAAGTGGGAAAAGGAAGGAAAACTTTTGGTGTTGGAGAATAGAACGGGTCATACTGTGGCGTTTTGTCCACTTCAGTCTTTTGGCTGGTGAATCTAGACATCTATATTGTAGCCTGTCGGCATTTTTCTAGTATACAATCATATCACCTGCATTCACTAATTACTATAATGAACGTCTCTTTATTTGCTGATGACGTCCGCAGTTCCCTTAACTGACATGCCCCCTTCCGGTCCTTCAATCCAAACATCCCATCGTCCATCAGCTCCATCCTCCTTCGATACTCTGCGAATATTGATAGTCATGCGCTCATTCACGTAGAGAGGTGCGTAGTTTCTGTAGCTAATTTTGCGAACGCAGGCGTTCGAGCCGATTTGATCATTGAGAACGCGGAGCATAAGTGCAAGAGTAAAAGGACCGTGAACGAGAAGTGCGCGATGGCCGTCTACGTCTCGCGCAAACTGAGGGTCAAAGTGAATTGAGTGGGCGTTAAAGGAGAGAGCAGAGAAGTGGAATAGATGTGTTGGTGAGGGTGTGAGGGAGATGGAATAAGATGGTGGGTGAGGATCTAGGAATGAATGTTAATGACAAATATTTGCATGATACATACAAAACTTACACTTGAGTAGACGCGCGGGCGATGAAGCAGATCCTTCTTCTTCTCTCATGAACACTAACGTCCTCCTCTCCTCTATATCCCACTCTTTCCTTCCCTCAACCTCATGTCCAGCGCCATATCTCCTCCACACATCAACGAAAACCTTTTCCTCGCCCTCTTTACCCCTCAAGCTCACATCCTCTATCTTCTCGCGACATACCGCCGGCCTTGCATCCAACTTCATCCCATCTCCTCTAAACGTGACCTCACCGCCTGCCCAGACACGGCGTGTATACGGCGGACCGGGAGAGTGGTCGGGATCTGCGCCGTCGGGGACGAGGCGTGAGGGAGGAAGTTGGATGGGAAAGTAGACGAGATGGTGGCCTCGAGGAAGGGCAAGGGGAGGTGAGGATATTGTTGGTGTTGAGGGAGAGGGGTAGAGGAGGTCGTTGATGGTGGTTGTGAGGAGATGGGAGGGCATTGGGGCTAGATAATCCGGTATTATCTTTGGAGGTTGGGCTTTGAGGGCTGAGATGATGGATGATGGTGTTTTTGTGGTATATGCCCTCTGTCCGAGTAGGCCGCACTGGCGGCTGAGTATAAATACAGGTCTCATTTTGAATTCCTTGGTTAACAAGTCTCAAGTCAACTTGTTTGTGTGGTATGAACCGTGTTAAACTGGTTAAGAGGTGCAGTTGGCACAAGATGTTGAATTGTCCAAGGATAACTTTTGGTAGAAGCCTTGACAATAGCAATTGAGATGTAATCAAAGAGTCACAATTCAATGAAAAAGAGCAAACAGGATTGACCTATCTCTATTGTTGTTATATCGTGGTTGATATAAGTTGAATGATAAATGCAATTGAGTGGATGATGTGGTTGGCCAGTCTAGAAATTTCCTGTACCGCAGGTACATTTACAAAAGTCACGAGCTCGGGCCTCGGATGCCATGATAAGCCGATCAACCACCATGACCCGCGTTAACCATCAAATTCATAGATGCTTGGCATGGTATAAGATATACAAGACTAGAGTCAATACGAACAAACTTTTCAATTCATCCCTTTTAAGACATACTATCATAGTACTTATGCCCAATTCCTATACTATTCCTATTCCCTATCCTCAACGCTGACGTTACACATCTATCATCATGAAACATGAAACTTCCCCGTTGCGACAAGACCAGCCTCAGCCGAATCAATCAGCCAAGGGGGCGCATCCCGGGTCATAAATGCAGATAGATCCGGTTTCCAATTGTTCCGGAGTTGATCGTCACACAAGTGATACTTAGATCACTTAAAACTGGCCTCTTACCATTAGGCATTCCATTGGTGCATTGCCGTTTCTGGCACGACTCAGGAATGAACCAGTCCATGTCAGCCTCTCAGCTACACCTTTACAGGTACTCGGTGGGAGACTTGACGTTATTCTTGGCAGCCCACGCCTGAAGGTCGGCGCGGCAGTTGTCAAGAGCACCGGTAATGGCGAACTGGGTCTCGACACCGTCAATTCGGTGAGTCGAGTTGATGTTCTTGACCAGAGTGATCTGGAAGCAAGTAGCACTGCCCTGACGAGACACGATGGTGGAGTAGGCAAGGAAGTACTCCCAGATACGGTACCATCGCTTGCCGTACTTGGCCTCAACCTTCTCACGGTTGGACAACCAGTTGCGGTACCACCTCCAGAGGGTAGCAGAGTAGTGAACACCAATAGTATCAATGTGCTTAATCTCAAAGCCAGTACCCTCCAGCTTGTCGACGACCCAGCCGAGGGGGGTGGAAGCGTCAGCACCGGGGAAGATGTACTTGTTCATGAAGAGACCCCAGGTGAAATCCTCGTACTGCCAAGCCTTACGGAGACCAGCATACTGAAGGAAGAAAACACCATCGTCGTCGAGCATGTTGTGAACCTGGGTCAAGAAGCTAGAGAAGTGGCGGATACCAACGTGCTCAGACATCTCGAGACTGGTAATCTTCTTGTAACCACCCTCAGGGACGGGGATATCACGGTAATCCATACAGAGAATCTTGCTCTGCTCCTCAGGAATTCCAACCTTGCGCATGCTGCTGTTGCCCCAAGCGGTCTGGTTGCGACCGAGAGTGACACCAGTAACATTGGCACCGTACTGCTCACTAGCGAAGCGGGCAAGAGTACCCCAACCGCAGCCAATGTCGAGCATGCTGTCGCCCTTGTTAAGACCAATCTTCTCACAGACCACGGTAAGCTTGTTGTCTTGAAGCTCCTCGAGGGTCTCCTCGCGGTTGATGTCGGAGATGATACCAGAAGTGTAGATCATGCGGGGACCAAGGAACCAGCCGTAGAAGTCATCACCACGGTCGTAGTGGTCACGGACTTGCTCCTCATCTGTAACATGTTAGTCTGGCTTTCAACGTTTGCTAAGAAGTAGACACATACCCTGAGAACGGGTGTGCATGATGACCTCGGGAATCATGCCAAAGAGGAAGAACTTGATGAGGCCAATGGTGAAGCGGAAGGAAGCCCAGTCATGACGGTACTCCATAACCTCAAGGCAGTCGCCCTTGAAGTCAACATCACCATCAAAGTACATCTCGTGGAAGGTCTCCATGGGGATCTTGTTGTGGCCACGGTACTTGAGGCGGTCGGACTCCTTCTTGAACTCGAGGTAGTGCTCGACGCCGCGACCAGGAAGGCGAACCTTTTCATTCTTGCGAGGGCTGATGGAGGAGATAACCAACCACCAGATGGCGAGGAGAGGAAGATCGACGATGAGGGCGAAGAAGATTGTGGTCTTGAAGCCACCACCAAGCTTCCAGCTCAACCACCACGGGACAATAGTCAGAATGGAGATGAGGACATAGTTGTTGAAGGTGTCGGCACCATTGCCATCGGCGGGAAGAGGTCCGTTCTTGATAGCAGGGTACTATGGGCAGCATTGTTAGAATTGTTTCATGTGTCAAGTGTATGAAGACCCATAGCGAGGCGCCAAAAGGACAACAATCATGATAAGAGACCAGTATCAAGACTTACCCTGGTAGTAGGAACACCAACGTTCTCAAGCTTGTCAAAGTCAGGCTTAGGATACGCGGGAGTTTTGACGAACTCGAAATCGAGTCCGGTGACGCCTGATTTCTCTGCCATGATGACGACAGATCCCAATGGCTACCAAAAGCTTTGAGATGATGAAGAGAAGAGGGAGAGTATGCAGCGGGTTTATTTTTTAAGAGGATGGATATTTCGTGGGGCAGGGCCCAAAAAGGGAGGAAGCTCTGGCCCAGCGAGGGGGGGCGGTGTAAAAAAACAGGGTCCGAAGTGAGCTTGCTTGAAGGTTATTGGGTGGCTGATTCAACTGAACCCCCCTAGATTCTCCCAGATTAGCGTCAACCCGGTAGTTTAAGGTGTTCTTTTCGGTGTCTCGTTCAATTGTTAGGGGGCCTTAAAAGCTTGACATGTCTCGGAGCAAGACGGGACATATCAGCCTCATATAGTTGGCCCTGTTTAGGTTATGAACACATATGATTGTGTGTTTATCTTCCATTGTTTAAGTAGAATACAGTTTAGAATACATACACATTGCCACTTGAGCCTCATTCCCCTGAAAATTGAGAACCAATGAACCCCAGCCACAATACGCAGGTACAGTTTCAGTCCAGCCAGTTATTCTCATAGCCATTGTCGATCCAGCCCCCACCAAACTCGAGTTTCAACGGCAAATGCCAATAAAAACAGTGTCACTCGAATGTCAGCCTCTGTAAGGTATTTGCCATTAATTCGTACTCGGGTTGACGAGATTCTTTAGTGTGGTTCATTCGGGGGCCCGCCGGACTTATGCACGACACTCTTCAAGTTTAATCGCGAGCCCCTCTTCTAGGACTTACCTCAGTCTACCTAAGTTTGGTGAGGATACGTGGCCCTTCAGTCAGGCAATTGAGGCCACTTTTCAAGCTACCACTAGTTAGTAGTGGTCTCGGGTGACCCCTGCTGGTCTTCAGCTTTGACCGACATGTTTCATCACTAATGAGATGTATCTGATTGACTGTTTGTTTCGTCAACAGCCCAATTGCATTGCACCATCACAGCTTGATGATTCTTCACGACAAGTACCTACCTTACCTGATATGGTTCAAACTCCGTTTCCCGTCGTGCGTCTAGTACCGGGTTTACGGGGGTTCGGCGCGCCTTGACAAAACATCACCGAGACGTTGATGCCACCCATGCATAGGTATGTGGCGATTGTAACACGATCTAGTCCAGCTAGAGACACCATATGGTAATCCTCTAAACACTTCTCTAGTCTGTTGTCAATGGTCTAGAGGCCAGCTCCGTTATCTGATTCTGGATGATGATAATCAATCGCCAAGCTTCAACGCCGCTTACATAAAGCATCAAGGGTCCTTGCCAAGGATCGCCTGACCTGCCTGACTTAATCAACAGAACAGGGGCAGATAGCTCAGAAAATGTTTAAAACCGCAACTCAGCAGTTTTTGCAAAACTCTTTTCGAACCGAAAATGTCGGCATGTATCGGCCAAGTCTCCGGGATAATTCAACGCGGGACTACCTCACAGTATTGAGGATAGCAGTTTCGGGTCCGATCCAACGATGGTGTGCGTATATCGTAACCCAAGATGCAGTCGAAAGCAATTATGCCACGCTACACAAAAGTCGACTTGGGTAAAAGACCTAGACCATGATCTAACACCCAGAATATTCGGCCACGTTTCTTTCTCTCTTTCTTACTCGTTATTCGGACCAGACAATTCGTATAATCTCCTCGCATGTTCGTAGGCTTGCCCTCCGAAAGCTATATTGTTGTTTGAAACTTGCTCGTTGATTGGGAACCCAGAAGGCATGCTCTTTGACAAGCCATTTCTCCGATAGCTTCTCAAACGTTCTCGGGACCAAATGTTTGCGCAAACCGGCAATTTTCTTACTCCCGGTGGCCCGCGATGTGTAGTATAGTCGTCAAAGGGTGAGTGTCTCGCAAGTGTGAGACCACTCGATATTGGACGTTGGGTTCGGAATACGATCGACATGAACAACAACAGAACAGCCAGAAAGCTGCGGACCGTAAAGAACGTATACCTCGAGGCTATCATAGCGGAAGGGTTTGTGTTTATGCGGAATGGCCGAGGTCAGCGAAGCCAAGAAAACGAGTGGTATGTGTTGGTATGTTTGAGGAGCCATCAATCGGCCCAAGGGGACGGCGTCAACAGGTTCTCGCAGTTTCGATAAGAATAGGATGGGTCGAGCGGACGAGAATTGTTATCGAGGGGGTACTATATCATCAACCAGCCAAGTGTGGTCGCGTTGAGAATCCTTGCCGTGCCGTTATCGGAGCAAGCGAACAGGGAGGGCATTGAGCGAAGTAAGTTAAATCAGGGCCTGTCAACTTACCTTGGAGAAGCTCGGAAACGCACTTGATTGGCAAAGTACTACTTAGTAGTAAAGGGTAGGTAGGTAGTAGACCAAAGAGAGGGCCGAGTCTCGAGGTCAAGAAGAACCAAGGATCATGGCGGCTTTAAGAGAAGGATTCGGGCAAGATGAGCAATCCTGGAGGGGTTACCCAAGCCCCTGGGCCCAGGTGATGTTAATACCGCGCCCATGGTGAGATGCAGTAGGCTAGATAAGGTTACACAAAGCGGTTCCCCTGAACTTGGTGGCAGTGGGGCAAGACCCCAAAACTCCAACGGTTTGCAACGGATACCATTCATTTTAAACTTTGGTAATGGAGCCTTGAGACTGGGCGAATAGGTTCCACGGACGGCATGTGGTGGCTTTACAGAGCTTTATTGGAACAGAATCCTGCGCAGCTAGCTTAGCTGCTGGGTCTTTTCATTTCATTTTGCTGTAATAATGACTCAATGACTTTTGAAATAATGCGTTCTAGCGAGTCAGTTAACAAGGTCAAAACACCAAAAATGCAGGCTGCCACAACCAGTCAGCGGCTTTTACATTGTTCCCATTGACGATAGATCTAGGTTCCTTTGGTTAGGTTTCGCATTAGCTTACGGGATATTTTAGCCTCTGCTGTCAGTGCCATCAATGCACAGACTTCGAGGAACCCGGCCGCGGCAAGTATGAATTTGGAAGGGACTCTCCCGAGTAGCCGCTTTCCCTTCTAAAATAGTAAGAAAGATGACTTCAAACTTCGCGCTTGCTTTGGTAGGTGCATAAGCACACGTGCTCAAGCGCGTTTAGGCAGTTGTACCTTGTACACCCTGCCAACTTCATCTCAACCTCACCTCAACTCAACGCACCTGTTTATGTTTTCGCATTGCCTTTTCTCGCCTGAACCACCATCAACGCCGACGACTATGATTTCCCCTTCCCTGCTGGACAGTACCGATGTATTTCATGTCTTACCAATGCCCCTCAAAGATACTCGTCTGCAATACTCCTTCGACTCTCCGGAAGCATCTAGGCAGCTTCGCTCGGTTTCCTCTGGTGGCTGTGAAACGTTTGTCTACTCCAGATGAGTAGTCTGCAAGGCTGGTTTAGACGCTTGGGAGATCTTCGACAAACAGGTGAGTGAGGTCTTGGGAAAAGGATGAAATGCTCCCAATTTGATAAAGCTATGGCTCTCAATGTTAAGCTCACTTGGCCAACCAGCAACATGGCAGACTCCGAGGCCATGCTTCTTCCTTTTGGACAATCATGATCGTGTCTATTCCAACAAAGCCTCAGAGTCTTCGAAAATAGTCGAGTATCTACCGAGCAATAAGACTATTCAAAAATCGCCCAGGGTTTGCTTCCCAGTCGTCGGCAATCACAGGTTCGCCAAGAAAGGAAAGCAACGGGTCATATCATTCAGAGTTTACTGAGATTAACGTTCGTTCCTGAATATCGCTGCCAAGACGTCCTCAGGGCCTAGAACAAGTCGGAATTTCGGAAAGTGGTTATTCAAACAGGCCCCCAAGAAACTGACTTTCGAAATACAAAAGTCTATAACCAGGATGGGTAGCATGTATGCTAATGGGCGAGACCGCTCACACAGCCACCACCTCAAACCAACATGCGTTCTTCAACCAATTATGGTGCTGTTGTGTGCTTGGCTCCTTTACGATGATATCGAAATTAGGCATCTCGCTTAGCACCCAGCGCACTTCAGCTTGACATGTCGGGCACGCAAGCCAGTTTCAAGAAAAGAAGCCACCTGCAAGTATTACAAGCATGTCCACAGTCGAGTCTCGAGTAAAGTTCTGGCAGGGGCAGCGTTACCTGGTGTCGAATAGGCTTTCTCAACCAAACCTCCGAACGCACTCCAATAGATACAACCGTCCGAAGCATTCGTCGGATGCCGACCTCATCCTTCGTTGGACGCCATCTTCTATCACTTGTCACCCGCGGCGAAGCGCCAAGTGTGGCGATCACTCCGAAACAAGTCCACAGAACCGCAAGCACCTTCATTCAACCCTCAGATCTCATGGTTAAGGACGATGCTGATCAATCTTGTCACATATCCACTAATTGAAAAAGCGCTGGATATCGTGGTAGACTACTGGATGTGTTCCAGGCATACGCCCGCTCCGAAATGTGAGGACAAAAGTCTCGATTTCTCAAGATCATTAACACAGAACGCCCGGGCCCTGGGACATCTTGGAAGAAGGTTGCGTCTCATCCTAGCCTAGACGAATCAGGTTGCATACATGGGACCCGGTCGAAGCTGGCCAACACTAGGGTAAGCATGCAAGGCCATGACAGGCTTAGCCTGTATCAAAGACGGGCTGTTTGGCCGTTGACCACCACTGCAGCCGACGACAAGGTTCAAGACTTATCATTGTCGGTTTCCAGGACATGAGTGATGGTTTCATATCTTAACAATGGGTAACCCGTACCTGTACTGGCAAGCCTGCAAGTCCAGAGATATGGTGGGTGTCTGACCTCACTGGACGCATGGGCCTACGAGGTCACTACCCACGGAATGGTGGCTTGGGAATCACTAGATTCTGGGCAACCCTTGGTGATGACATGGACCACACATTTGGTGCCCTGTCTCATGTACTAACTAGCTACCTACTACAGTATGCCTTTATTTCCCTTCGCAGAAGCTCACGCATACTAGAGAGCAGCCTGAAATCTCACCCATGGCCCCATGGCATTGCCAACCACTTGATGCAGCTCAAGTCAAACGGCTCGTTGCCGCCGGCAAAGAGCTATGTTGGCTGTCACATACGTATACTCCACCGTAAGACCGCGGGGCTTCTTGGTCATTATCGTCATCACCAGGACTCGGGTTTTTGAGCAGTCGACAGGTGCGCGCGCGCCCAGATGGTTTGGTCGAAAGAAGATGGCTTACCGTCACACGCATCTATTTGCCATCACGACACCCTGGAAGCTCAGGCTGTGTGTAACACAAACATACAGGGATAACCGCAAACAGACGGCGGATCGATCTTAGTGGATCAATGCAGCTCTACGGACGCAAGGTATATGAATCTTTGCGATAAGGTCAGGCCGTCTTTCCGATCTTTTGATGTACAGTACGTAGCAGCCGATGGGTTCATAACTTGGCATAAGGACAACGACAGGGGCAAGGACAAGAGACTTTCTTTAACTCGCAATTACCCGAGAGACCCTGACACTTCAGAGAGGCCCGGCTGCACCAGGCGGACACACAACAGCGGGTCGGTAAAAACTCAGTCGACAGGCCAGGCCAGGCCAGACAAC
Source organism: Fusarium stilboides (assembly GCA_014822085.1). Taxonomy (NCBI): domain Eukaryota; kingdom Fungi; phylum Ascomycota; class Sordariomycetes; order Hypocreales; family Nectriaceae; genus Fusarium; species Fusarium stilboides. The sequence continues at coordinate 124,633 of JAASAY010000036.1, forward strand.
CTATGCCTACTGTACGAGTATGGCCGACTCTTGCGTCCCGTTCCCCCCTCCTGGACCAGCCCCCACACAAGAACAGAGCACCCAATGGCGCGAGCTGTCAGATCTCAGTATTGAGAGCCCCATGTTGATTTTCTGGGCCATACACTGTCAGTTGCATTGACGCAATGTCGGCGGGACGGGAAACTGCTGGCTGGCTGGCCTGGTCGACTTTACGACGGGTTAAGTTGCGGGGAAATGACCACAATTCCTGATGTGTCTTGCTACAAGAAGCTGAATGTTGGCCCAGAGTCCTGCACTGCAACCCATACAAACGTGGGCAGGGAGCAACAGACCCAGAACGACACAGTACGGTACGGTACGGGAGAGAAGATGGTCTCTTGTCATCTGTCATGGATTTCACCCCAAGCCCCCTCTTTGGTCTTGCACGCTGCCTTGACTGGGCCGTCCGTGGTGGTCCCGCGGGAGACAGACAGATGCGTACTAAGTCACTTGTGAGCTCTCGGACGAGAAAAAGGTGGTGTTCCTGCTTGCGCCACCCCGGCAAGGTTCATAGAACACTCCTACAGGACGGAGTACGGCACATTACAAACAAGCACGGAGTTGAACATAGGCCGGCAGTACCGTCGCATCGCAGAGGAGCGGGATTATGTACTGTCACCTCACCTCACTTCACATATCACCCCTGCCTGGTCTATGCATGATCCAGCTGCTGTTGCTACCACTACTGCTGATCCTGCAGTTCTGACCCATTGCCGGCTCGCATTGACGCAGGGTGGGTTTCTAGAAACAAAGGGGACCAAGACATGAAGGAGACCACCGCCCACCATATTGGGACTGGTAGTGCAAGACGGAGCATTTTGCAGCCAACGACATACGGTGCCTGGCGACATGGCAACGTTCAGTACCAGTGGCTCGGTGCACAGGTGGTATCCTCACACCCGCCGCTTTGCTGCATAGCATTCAATACGCAAACAGGGACCGCATTGAGAAAAGAGAGATGAGGAAACTCGTCCGATGACGATGAACACAAGAGATGCAACCAAGGGCCCTCAAGGTAGAGCCTAGATGACCATCCTGGGGCCAAGGACGACCCCGAATGTTATAAAAGGCCGACAGTCCCGCTAACGACTTGCGAGCGAGGCTCCTCTAACTAACAGGCGTTCGTTCACATTCAGCCCTACATAACTGCAGCCAACCCCCCTCCTCGACCGGCCGTTGAACCGAACCTCATCTACATTGGAGGCTCATCTTTATTCGTTTACACGCCAGCATCGGATCCTTGGCGCCTCTGTTGTCACATATACTGGGGAAGCTCTAGCGGCTCTGCTTTCTACTATATTACCCTCCTTTCCCACTTGCAGCAAGACATTGTCTATCTTTTGCAAGCCGACGCAACGCCATTACAACGCCCAGATCAGCCATAAACACAAAAGCGTTATACAGAACCTCGCCTCGAGACTCAAATGACAAACAACAAGACAAACACTCAAAGCTGCAGCACAATGCGACCTGACACCAACACCAAGATCGGCACAGAGTCGACAGAACTTGTCAACTACGCCAATGGCCTCTGCGAACATAACGCTCTACACAACTGCTTCTACCCGGCTCAACCCAACAGCAGCCTCTGTAAGATGTGTGCCGGAGGACAATGCCCATGAGCGGGGTTTCCGGATGTTCGCTTGTCATTATACGAGCTTCCTCGATGAGGAGCCATCTTGACATGACCCTGACCGGCTCTACTCTTCCCTGGTTCGTTTTGGCAAACAAGGCTTATGGAAGGCCATAATGCCAAGGATAGGCAAAAGTGAGCTAAGAAGAGGCTTGGGACCGGCGTGACGGGTCGGATTACGCGGAGTGGGAGACGGGTAGGGGTGGGACTATGCCCCCAGATACGCACGTAAGACATGGTCTCGGTCACCAAGAACCCAGACATGACCGTGGTTTCCACGTGCTGAGGCGCAACACTGGCAGGGTTTATTTGGGGCTTGAAAGGGATGACGCGGGATGGAGGGAGAGGCTGATGAAGAGCATGTAAGACAAGACAGGGCATCAACGACAACAACTGAGCGAGAATTCATTAGACAACTACGGGCACGGGCACAGGCACAAACTGAGATTAAGGGACTGTTTTAGCGAGGTGATGATCTCTAGACATATGAGTCTAAGTCTGTATAGTACAGTACATTGCAGTAGTGACGGTATTTATGTCGGTAATTGACAGTATGTTTCTAATATCGGATCTCTGGTTAGTTAGTTATCTAGCCGCCCTGGCTAACCCCGTATAAACCCCACCTCGAGTCTGCATGACACTGTAGGCGCCCTGAATCTCAATCTGCATCTCTGGTGGAGGCTCCGCTCCGCTCCGCTCTGCTGCCATATTGCAGTGAAGAAGAAGCCTTGAGGTTGTCACGAGGCTAAACCACAAAACGACAAGACATGCACCCTCCCACCAAAAGGCCGGAGGACTAAAAGCTCCACGGGATGACACTAGAGCTTGTCTACTGGTCTAAGAGTCTTGGCTAGTACTGTATGATATACTGGAGAAATGTGATCCATGACATAGGCGCCGCATGCAGCCATTTACAGCAATTGTAGTAGTCACTGGCACGACTGCATGACTTTTTTGTCTTATAAATAGAGTATAAGATCTTCGAAGAACAAGGAAGACAATAGAAGAGCAGAAAGAGGGTGGCGGAACGAGGCTTTGGTTGTTTTGCTCCGGGACTCGACAATGTGTGCATATACATACATACGAATGTCATACATATGATCAAAGAAAAATGCCCTCGTGCATATGGATATGTATGTATACAAGTTACGCCCCCAAATTTTGGCTGACAGACAAGGTAGACTACTAAGATTATCCCCGTACCATTTCCCCCAAAAGGTCAAAGCCAACAGGTAAAAACGCCATGTTTTGGTTATGATTGGACGGATGTCACAAAACAAGACTAAAGTACCTAAGCATCTGGACTAGTTTGCAGTTGTATGCGGTACTACAGGTATTATAGTGACGGGCCTAAAAAGGCGTGGTTTGCGAACCCCCAGTTCATGATATGATATGATCTGATCTTTCTCGTGTAGATACTTTCTTTATGCAATGCTCTTTTATTGCTATCGAAACTGGTCATGGGTAGTCTGTTCTTTGTTAACATGTAGCTTCCTAGTAGGTGCAGTAGTTGGTAGGTACTAAGTTAAGTCAGTGTACGGGCCCATGTTCCGGCGGACCGCTCCAGCTGGACGTGGGCCGACCCGCGGAGTTTGGGAAGATGTTTACTGTCGATGACATTGGCAAACTAAACTAACTAATACTGTATCGTAACTAGAGAGTTTTAGCATGAAAATACCGGGCACTTGATTTAATTCTCTTCCAATTCAAGTATACTGATCGTAGGTGTATAACCTAGTGGCACCCCCCTCCCCAGCTGTCAAAATCTGCAGGCAACTCATTCCAATTCCACAATTACCCTGTTGTAAGCTGAGATGAGCCCTTTTTTACTCGTCTGCCTGTTTTGGTTTCATTTTTTCTCTTTCCGTTTCCATGTTTTTACCGAATAAAAAGAAAAGTGCAGTGCGTAACCCAGAAATCTGCATGTCACCAGATGCGGCTCAGTGAGATCTACGACTCACGACAGCGCATATGCAGGCCGCTGGAAACGTGTGCTCATATTCCTGATATAGCAAGTTTTTTCCACTTCAACCTTGCCCCTCCGCCCCTTGTCAATCAGCTGCGCAGGGCAGAAAAGATAAAGCGTACCAGTGGCATGGATGGTAGATCAAGAGTCCGTCCGACCTTGGTGGCATCACACCCTCTTGGTACATACAGAAAAAAAGACGTTGGTCTCTGCGCAGTCTGCAGTAGTGCTACAGTAGTCGTTGTAGGTAGGTAGGTACAATACCTACAAAAAAAAACTCAATGGCAAAATTGCCAAGAGTTGATGTACAGTTTTCACCACGCGAGCAACGGTCTTGCATCCGTGGAGATGCTTAATTAGTTCTGGTCTAGTGTAAGTTGAGTCGCCGTTGAAAAAGCCCCAGAGCACTGACTCGAAAGAGGCAAAATGATCTTTCACATTATATTTCGAGTGTGGTTACACGCATCTACTGCACGCGGGACAAGAGTCATGCGTCGCGCAAGACTTGCATTGATATATTAGTGTCATACTGTATTACGATATACATACCACTTTGTCGTATTGGGGGTCTACGATGAGTCTGGCTCCAACAGGGAACGTCACGGCGTCACCGACGCAGCTGATGTTTCCATCCAAGTAGTCCAGTCCATTCAAACCAAGAGCATTGTTGGTTCGAGATTGCGGCTGATTCAGCTTGTGCAAGTAAGAAATCAGCTCGCCTAAGCAGGACGTGCATCAATAACTAATCACATAATTCCATACATATGCACAATGGATGACAGAGCACGCGCAAGCAGCATGTCATGTGTCGTCGTAAGATCGATTCAATTCCACGACTCGTCTCTAAAAAACTGACTGAACAGAATATTCTAAACTGCACAACATTCCGAGGCTTCCACCTCCCGGTCCAGGACCAAACTGCACATGCGAACATACGTATACTGACACATGATGCATTCAGAAAACTCCGCGCTGGTATACCATGCGCCTCATACGATGACCTGCAATGAATCAAAAGGCTACACAGTAGCCAGTCATGAAAAAGAGTTCGCCTCGCCACAGTAATGCGTCGTTCATAAATGTCCCCAAACGTCCGTCCCCTGAGAATAATAAAAAGGTATCATAAATAGAAGGGAAGTAGAAGAATCAATATCTGCCAGATGACAGACTAGACCATCGAGCCAAGTTGGACGATGCATCTAGTAAAGAGCAACCATAGCGGCGATGATGGCAGCGCCGATGAAGCTTGAGGAGGCAACGAGGCCGTTGGCAGCGGCGGTAGGCACGGGCGAGGGGTTGGGGGCACCGGTACCAGGCTGCTCGGGCTTGCCGGGCACGCCGCTGTTGCTGCCAGGAACAGGAAGCTTGGTGGTGGGAGAGACAGGAGCAGTAGGACCAGCCTTGGCAGTAGTGTTACCAGCAGGGTAGAAGGTGGTCTTCGCAGTGGGAGCCTTCTTGGTGGTGCTGATAGTAGGGGTGCTGATGATGGTAGGAACCTCGTGGGAAGTGGTGTTGACAACAGGGGGCTGGTAGACGCTGGTAGTAGGAGGCACGTAGACGCTGGTGGTAGGAGGCACGTAGACAGAGGTCGTGGTAGGCTCCTCAGGCTCAGCAGTCGAAGTGGTAACGACAACCTGGGTTGAGGTTGTGGTACGCAGAGGGCAGTCGGCCACGGTAGGGTTGCACTGAGTAAGAGTGACAACTCGGGTCGTGGTGGAAGTCAGTGTCGTGGTATCCAGAGGAGCGGCGTAATCCTGAGCAGCGGCGACCGAAGCGCCAGCGGCGGCAATGAAGATGCTGGTGAAGTGCATTGTGATTGTTGCGAGAAGCGTGTATATGTAATATGTCTGGAAAGAACTGTAGTGACTCAAAGAGTTCTAAAATGGTTCCTGTTGCGTTAAGCAAAAAAGACTGAAGAGTGCAAGGCACAAAGAATGTTATCAAGAGACAGTTAATGAGAGTATAGCACAAGGCTGTAAGCAACGTGAGGAGGAAAATCAGAGGAAAACAGACAAGGCGTCCCAGGCGGATACAGAGCGAGACTTGTAGTTTTCGCACAACAGCGGGACTTAATCTCTGCCCATTAAAGACAACATCCGACCCCTGCCTGTCTAGCCCAGCTCACTCTGGGATCTGGTGCGTTGTCACCTCATTAACCCTAGTTAATTGGCATTGCTCCTCGTCCCTGAAGCTTATGACTTAGCCCCGGCATCCAAATGGTTTTCGGAGGTACCACCAGCACAACGGTACCTTGCATCCAAAGTCTGAGCTATGATTGGATCCGACCAAAGGCGGCAACCCGGCTGAGGATCGGGGAAAGCCTGAGCAGCTGCACCTTTGACTGGCTTGTTCCTGAGCTAGAGTGCATATCCCAGTCTAGCTCTGCTCTGGGCCTGGCCCGCCCCCTGCAAGGAAGCATCGGTTGCTGGCAAACTGCCTTCGGCTGCAGATGCCAAACCAATCAGGTGTTGACAGGCTTACAGGGACACGTTTTGCCGGGGCCTGGATGGAGTCTTGCCAGCAAAGAACATCTATTTTAGCATCTCCCCTTTTGCGTGGTTTGTGTGAGCTGACCAACTGTGAAAGAAGTTGGTGTGGGCTCGTTGCCATGTCATCTACCAGTATGCGACTTGTATATGCCGACAAAGATGTTAGTTCCAATGAGTCAAGAAACAAAGAAAAAATTTCAGACTTCGGGTTGTGGTTGTGGTTGTTGTGTAACTTGGCTACCGGAGCCAATTGCGAAATTTGGTTGCATCACTATACCACAATTTCCCAGACCCATGGCGAGGACCGGGTGTCTCATTCAACGTTCCACGATGCGGCGCTCGGGACAAGGTTTTGAAACGGCTTGCTACAGCGCCTCTGACGAGAGAATTATTCCGCCACGCATATATGAGCTGGCCATGAGAGGGAAACGAATCGCAAACATATCTCAGACCAATCCCTCGTGACGACCGGTCTTCAAAGGACTCTCAAAGCCAGTAAGAAAACGCCTCAGTTTAAGTGCGTGCACTAAGCTTGAAACACTTAAAAACGCCTCCAGATCGTGAACCGGCGTCTACTGGCAGCCACGCCGAGAGCCAAATCCAAAGGCGAATGGCTAGTCAGGGGTGGCCCCTTGGTTATTGTGAGCGACCAGACCCGAGCCATACTGGTACAGCACCACTGGATATGCTAGGGCAATTTCTTGCCCCATCTTGTGAAGCGACACACCGCATCAAGGAGGAAGAAATTGAGATAATTAAGAGCGGCGACTGGCCGATGGGGCTCTAATCTTGTATCTTTACTGCCAACCAAGGTCAAGCCAAGATGCAACTATCATCTGCAGCGTCGATAAATAGATTTGAGGTGGGGGTCAACACGAGATTGTGGTCTTGTAAGCGCAGGATTTGGCTTGCTTTTGCTTCGTAGATGCGGGTAATTGCTGATGCAGACCGCTTGGCTGGCTATCTTTAGTTCAATGTCTTGGATTGAAATGTGAATTGGTTAGTCTCGAGTGGCAGAGATAGACGCAGGAGCAGGTTCGAATAGTCCGATATGCGTTTCAGGGCATATCACGGGAGATGGAAATGTGCTGCGCTGTCCATGCGCTGCCGTTGAGCGATTCCGAATTTAGATGGCGTCCGTCCATGGTCTCGGCGAACAAAGGACAGGCTCCAGGTTGAGGCATATCATGATCGGGTCCTTTTTAGCGGCTTCGAGGGTTACCAGGGCAGACAATGAGAAGGGAGAGGATTATAAAAGATGAGAGAATGAGAGAAGAAGAGGAAAAGAGTTGGTCAAGTGGAAGGGAAGGAAAGGGAGAGCTGACGACGTGGTGGAGAAGCCCCTTCCTTCTTAGGCCGCACATGCCACTAACACGAGGCATGCGGCACGATCGAGATACCTAGGTATTCTTTAACAGTACCCATAAGAACTAAAATACTATCACCTGAAAGATAGGATAAGCTCGAGGAATGTCAGAAATTCTTGATATGAGTTTAGACTAAGCCTTTACCCAAGCTCATTAGCATGTTTAACGTAGTCATTAGGGCATTTTATCACGATATTCCTGGACAGCCTGCCACTAATACCAGGTATGTGACAATGCCAGCCACAACAAGTGATGGTCTACAAAGTGATATGTATCTTCTTCTAAAAAACAAAATCCCTTCTTCGCTTAGTCTCAGGACCATCATATCATGAGTCAATATGCTTCAACGTATGTTATACATCGCTAGTGTTGACTTCGGTGACGACAAATAACCAATAACATTGCGCGGCCGTGGAACTATCAGTCAAGATGGACGAATCAAGATAGGCGCTTCGGATTCTGCTATTAATATTCTAAACTAAAAATTGGATCTCTCGAATCTTTTTAGTATCACTCCAATTCCTGTTTCCCCTGAGCTTTTCGTCATCATGCTTTGGCACGTAGATTAGGGGACTTTTCTGCAGTAGCAATTCCATGGAAATGCCCCGCCCCCGCATCACACCTCCAAGTTACAGCGCTAGTTGGCAGTCTCATTCCAGGCCTTCAGGAGTTAATTCTCCTATTTCTGCCCTATTTCTGCCCCCCTTAACAAGTACTCCCCATAGCTTTTTGTGAGGAAAGGTACCTTTTCTGCTTACGTAGCTCCAAACCTCCATACATTTGTTGTCTCCAAAGTTGTCTGCGAAATTCAAAACCACCATCCATCCACTTCTAAACCAGACGATGCAAATACCTTGACGATAGATTCTTCCTCTCGAAACCAGACCAAATCAAATCATTATCTAATTCTTAATTCAACATGACGAACTACTTGACCGATCCCGCCCTCTACATCTATACCTCCCTCACCGCTGGCTCCTCTCACATTGTCACGGCCACCTCACGCCTCGAGACCATCTTGCGCGCCAACCGTGTTCCGTTCAAAGCTATTGATATCGCCACAGACACCAAGGCTCGTTTACTCTGGGGTCGAAGAGCTCGTACAGATACAAAAGGCCGCCCGAGGAAACTCCCAGGCCTGGTTCAGGAGGGATGGGTTCTAGGTGTACGACACGAACCCCCCTAGTGCTATCATAGCTCTTATAGCTAATACATGGATTCGTCTAGGATATCGTCGAGATTGAAGAGTGGAACGAATATGGCGAGCTTAAGGAGCATGTCAAGATCCACTACGACGAACACACCATCCCTTCCATCCACGACAAGCTTCCCGATCAGTTAATGAGGCCCGTTTATGGTAACCCTACTGCTCCTTCTGCCGCTTCAGCAACTACCTCGAAGCCCACCGCCACAACTGCGTCCACTACGGCCGCTGCCCCTAAACCAGCTCCTCCAGCTCCTCCGCTGCCAGAGGCCAAGGCCGCCGCGCCCGCTGCGGTACCCAAGACCTCTACAGGGCCTAAGAAGGGAGAGACGGCCCTACCTGTCCGATCTGTCGCCGACGAAGCTGCGCAAAAGGCTAAGGAGCTTCGCCTGAAGAGTCTGCGCGAAAAGGTTCACGGAAAGGATGGCAAGAAAACCGAAGAGGTAACGAAATCGGAAGAGGTCAAGAAACCTGAGGAGGTCAAGAAACCTGAGGAGGTCAAGGAAATCGAAGAGGTAACGAAAACCGAGGAGGTAGCGAAAACCGAGGAGGTCAACAAACCTGAGGAGGTCAACAAACCTGAAGAGGATAAGAAGGCCGAGAAGGATAAGAAATCTGAGAAGGATAAGAAGAAGCATGAGAAGGATACAAAGCATGAGAAGGATACAAAGCATGGAAAGGACACAAAGCATGGGAAGGATACGAAGCATGAGAAGGATAAGAAGCATGAGAAGGACAAGAAGGCCGAGAAGGACAAGAAAGCCGAGAAGGACAAGAAATCCGACAAGCACAAGAAGACCGAAAAGGACGAGAAGACCGATAAGCATAAGGCGACCGACAAGCATAAAACATCCGACAAGCATAAGACGTCCGATAAGCATAAGAAGTCTGAGAAACACAAGAAGTCTGAGAAGGATAAGACCGAGAAGGCCAAGAAACCCGAGAAGGAGGAGTCAAACCCGGCCGAGAAATCCAAGGATGTTACAAAAACCCCTACCAAGAAGGCTTCGACAGCCGGCACCAGCAAAATCGACGGTATCCAATCCCCAGCATCCGGATCATGGGCTGAGACAGACGCGGCGCGAAACGCTATTCAGAGTCCTACGAGTGGCACTTGGAAAGAAGCTCACTCAGGTTCCGTTTCTTCTCTGAAGGACGCCAATCTCGCTGAGGCAAGCCCAGACGAGGTCAAGGCTGCTGAAGCTAAGACGGCAACAACGGAGGACCCTGGCTTGGACAGTGATGACGATAGCGAAGATAGCGACGAGGACGAAGAAGAGGAGGAAGACGATGATAGCGATGACGATGATGAGGATGATAGCGACGAGGACGATAGCGACGAGGACGATAGCGACGAGGACGACAGTAGTGACGATGAGGAGGAAGCCAAGAAGCCTGCGACGGCTACAGCGACGGCGAAGGATAAGCCCAAACAAGATACCAAGAACTAACATTTACAGTGAGAAGAATAAATCACAAGATTTTGCTTCAACATTTTAGATTGGGGAGAATAATGTGCAGAGTCTTCTAAATGAAACCCGGCAAAACACCCTCCTCAGGATCATATCCAACATATTAGTCTAATATCCAATCTCCCCTCTACCGCCCAATGTACAAGGGACTATATAATATCACAATATCGTATCTCCAACTAATACAATCCATCATCATCACTAGCCGTGCCATCCTGGAAACCCATTGGTGCCTTTCCTTTACCCTTGGATCTTCCGTTGATATCGTCCACCTCATCCTCCTCGTCAAATTCATCGTCACTCGTCAATGCGATCGCCTTTCCTTTACCCTTACTTGATCCTGATGTCACTGCCTTACCCTTGCCCTTCGATGAGGTCGATGCTCCTGACACAGCACGTTGAACTGGAGGTGGTTTGGTATCCTTCTCTTTTTCCCGAACCCCCTCAAATGTAGCCCGAACATGCTCGTAGTGGGCCAATTCACCGGCGCTCACACTGGGCACGAGCTCATCGTTAGCGGCAAGGAAGTCTTCTTCCTGAACCATGACAGCGATATCCTCGGGCGTAGCATAATGGTCGAAATAGTACGCCGTCGAAATAGGATGCTGGGTTGCCGGGTCGGCGTTGATGGCGCGAATCTTGTTGTCCACTGCCGTGGCCTGACGCGTAACGGCTTTGAGCATGGCATCACTGCAGAGGGCGTAGAAATCGGCACCCGTGTAAGTAAAGGGTAATTTCTCCGCGACGGAGGCGAGAGAAACTGATGGATGAAGGGTGAATCTGCGAATAAGTCAGCAATCGGTTTCTAATCATGTAATGTTTTTGCAAACTCACTTTCTAGTAAGAGCTTCCAAAATGGTTTGCTGTTTGTCGTTGGTATCAGACACACCAAGGTAAAGCATCTTGTCGAATCGGCCAGGTCGCAAAAGGGCAGGGTCCAAAAGATCGGGTCTGTTGGTTGCACCAATAACGAAGACACCGCCACCTCCATCATCACCCCCAGACATGCCGTCCAGTTCTGCTAGAAGTTGAGAGACAATACGGTCCATAACACCGCCGCTATCACCCTGGTTACCTCGCTTGGGTGCTACTGAATCCAATTCATCGAAGAAGACAACACAAGGTCTAGCATCGCGGGCACGCTGGAATACACGCCGAACGTTGGCTTCGGACTCTCCGATATACATGTTGAGCAGCTCGGGTCCCTTAACACTGAAGAAATTGAGACTGTACTCGGTAGCAATCGCCTTGGCCAGCAATGTCTTTCCAGTTCCTGGAGGGCCATAAAATAGAATACCCGATCGCTTCTTCATGCCCTTTGCAAAGAGCTCGGGGCGCTCGAGTGGCAGTTGGATAGTCTCGGTGACAGCCTCCTTGACGTTGTTTAGACCACCGACATCGTCCCATGTGACATTGGGGATCTTGGGCGCGCCGATAGAGTCAGAGAAGTTCTTGCGGGCTGCCTCGACAGCAATCTCGAAATCTCCCTTTGTCAAACAGCGGGCAAGAGGGCCGCCAGCAACCTGGACATCTCGTACGGTAATTATCGTCTTGTCATGTGTGTTCTTTGCCGACAGCTGCTCCAGCCGTGATTGTTGAGCGATAGAAGCACGCTCGACAACATCTACCAGGTCACCAGCCACGAGCGCAGCGGTCTTCAGGGCAATTGAGTTGAGGTCGATAGAAGGTTCAAGGCTGACACCTCTATCGCTAATGATGGATTTCAGGATAGACTCACGCTCCGCCTCGTCGGGGGCCGTCATTTCCAGCTCGTGTGTGAACAGTCCTCGAACACCATCAGGCACCTTATCGACCTCATTCGTCGTAGCAATTAACACTCGCGTGTCTTCCAGAATCTCCTTGATTGTCGACTCGATACGGTCAGCAGTGAGCGCCTCGATGTGTTGAACAAGCAGAGCACAACAGTCGGCGCCGCAGCTCATGGCGCGTTCCGCTCTTGTCCTCAGGAATCCCTCGGTTTTGACGTCGCTTCCACTACCGCTTCCCTCGCTGAGGATGTCATACGCGTCGATTGTATATGTATGGAGACCCATGTCTGAGCAAGCGTCTGATGCTAGAGTAAACTTTCCGATGTTTCGATGCGTTGATGTTAACAAGATTGCGACAGGGGGCATCTTCAGGTGAATTGCCCTCGCGCTTGTAGCAGCTGCGATCAATTCTCTTAGCTGGCGCCTCAAGGGCGACACATGCGGCAACTCGGGTTCCTGAATTGGAGGGGGAGTTGTCTCTGAGGCTTTTCTGGGTGTCTTCTTCAGGCCAAGGTAATATTGCCATGTGCTCTGTTTGATGCCAGGTATCCGGCTTGTCTCGAAACCCGAGCCGTGCATGGCAACGGATGAGCTGTCGATGCACGCAACTGATCCCCAAAAAGCCTCAGCACTTCCGTCCTCGTCTTCGTCAGACTTTTGTATTTGAATATACCCAACTTTGAACCAGGCTACGCCGTCGAACTTTGAGGGTTGCTTTCCAGTCTCTTGGCCACCAGCAGTAAGTGCCATCACATCATCTACCTCAGAGCCCCCTGCACCTGGCATTTCCTGGAGAGTGCGGCCAAGCTCAGCATCAACTGGCACGGCAATAAGGTCTCCACTGCGAACAAGACGAATCTTTTGCGCAAAGTATCGTTTCAAACCACCAAGAACAGCGGTCTGGAAAGCTCGCTCTGCGGAGATAGGAGTTCGGATATGGTGAATAGTGATGTCTCGCGCATAGGGGGGCCGGGCTGCGCTAGTGAACCTTGGAATTGTCCCCTTGCCCTGGTATGACGCCTTTTTCAAAGGCGCGAGGCGTAGGTAAGGAGCATCGTCAAGGTTAGCCAGGAGGATAGGAGACGCATAAGCTGTAGGACTAGCAGGTCGTTGGATCTGAGATTCGAAGAAAGACAATTTCCTCTCTCCATGCTTCGCACTAGGTATCCTAGTCATAGGGCGCTGAGAATAACCCTCAGGGAGGCCATAAACTCGAACAGGCCGCCACTTGGCCGGTTCAGACTCAACCTGTCCAAAGCTTCCAAGCCCAAATGCACCGAATCCGTTGGTAGGAGGTTCCTCGGCAGCTTCGAGTCTGACCCAGTCCCCGGAGAAACATCCAATACGAGATAGCGATGTCACGTCAACATAGATTCGCGCTTCCTCGTCGTCTTCCAAGGATGGCTTTGGGTGTAGAATATCGGTGGGAATTTGCTCCATCAGACCCTGAGCTTTGAAAAGTCGACCTCGAGGTCTATCTGGCCGAGCGGTGGTTGCGGTAAAGTTAGAGAAAACAGACCCAGGCGTAGTGATTCCATTAGTCTTTCTACCGCGGAGCGTTCCAACTGTCATCGGTGTCCCTGGTTGTAACGTTGACACTCCACTGGCATTGGTTGTCGGTAACGTTGGCGCTTGCAAAGAGATCATGTCGTCCATAGAGTCATCTGACAGTTCGTCTTCGTTTTCAGATCCAGACAGATCTGGCTCGGTCTCGGTGGCAGATTCCATATCTTCCGTCGTAGCTCCTGACTTGTCTCGGTCCTCGGCCGCAGAATAGAACTGATCTGTGCTGGTATCGTCTTCATCCTCAGGCACACCATTGAGTTGCTGACTCGCGGTCATAGAAGCAACACGGCGGATCTGCTTGGTATGAACCCGGCCGCGCATGAGAATAATCTTGGTCGACTCCGTCAATATGCCCTGAGCAACGGGCTCACATAGCATAATCTTTCCAGGATTTGGAGGCACATGAGTATAAGGGTGCGGCGGTAGAGGGAGTGGGAAGAGATCACCCGCATGTACAACCTTGAGACTGCTCAGGGCCGACCTGAGAGAAGTCACAAGGCGCCCATCGGGTGTTGAGTGGGCGGTGCTCTTTTCCTTGGAGTTGGCAGGATGATCTCGGAAGAACGTGCCCTCTCCGTTCTCAAGCCTCTTTGTCAATTCACTTTCCAAGCTCACGAAGACGGTCTCGAGAGGTACAGGAGCAACATCGAGTACCAGGATTTCGATTCCACCACGGCTATGGCTTGATAATTTGGATGGCGCAACTTGTTGCAGAGTAACAGCGAAGCTCTGTAGAGCAGCAGACGACGGCGAGAATCGAACGGTCGAGGGCGCAATCGCAGAAGACTCTATAATCGGGACAATTGACCATGGGCTGTCGGTAGGGCTCGCGTTGGGCGCCCATGGAGCGATCGCAATGTGGTGGACGTCTTCGGTGGCGCCTTGGTAGAGTTGAGCTGGGCTTTTGTTCTAGTATATATCCGCATTGGGGAGTGCGCGCAACATACCGTTACCTAGATGAGGGAAGAGGTCGCGAAATATGTCTTCGGATACAATGCCGACATCGCTCTTGATGTGATCGTCGAGCACGAGTTTGGCAGCAATGGAAGGCTTATCCTGACGACGTCTGCGGTTCCGTCGCTTAGCTGAGGTTGTACCTGGTTGTGAAGAAGAAGCCATGATGGCTACGGCTCAGGTTTGGAGTGATATCGGTAGAGGTTGTGGAGGAGGATGGACACAGATACGGGGAGCTCGAAGCGCAAACGCGGGGATCACTGCATCGCTCTGGGTAGCTCCTGAATGAACGAGATAGCACGTGCTGAGTAAACAGACGTAAAACAAAGAATCTCAAGTATGCGATTGTCTGATAAAAACAAAACAGACCCAAGAGTAGAAGCTATGCTGAGGTCGAGGTTAAGAAATTGGACGTGGCTTCCGTCTCGGCTGCGGCTCAAAGCGACCGAAGCAAAGAGAATTGGCCTGCCTCGGCTTCTGGGTTTGGTAGGTGCGACACGGGGCGCATCCCGTCCCCGAGGTACGTACCTTGGCCGTGTGAGCGTGCTGACCGTCCCCGAATGCGGAGCAACGCAGCACAAGACGGGTATCAGTCAGCAACTCCAGACTGGGGTAAAAAGCCAAGTCCAGGGTTGGTCGATGAGTGGCGAGACCCTGGATCAGACAAGACGATCACGGTCCAAGAAACGAAACATGATCAGCTGAAAGCTGAAGATAGCTTATCTTGGACAAAGGCATGGATGACAGAAGAGGCAGGATATGTTGTTCATCGCAAGTCGAGATACCTGCTTGCGTATGTCGATGTTACAAGTGGCCAGGTGCCAATCAGTATCGGCATCATCCCAGTTTAAAGCCTTGATGAATCAATATGGACGGAATTGAAATAACCAAGCTGATATGGTCATATCCTTTCCCCAAGCGAAACACACAAAGCAAGCCACCACATAACACGAGTATCATAGACATCATCAATTCTTGGCCGTTGGCAGTGCAAATTAAACTATTGCAGCAAGATCGTCCGGAACGAAGCTGAGAGCGCAGATTAGATGACCCTTCAGCCCCCCTTTGACAAATGAGCAGCAGCCTTCACATGCTTTTTAGCAAGGATCATCGCTCATTAAAGTCGCGTTTCCGCCACAAATCCGGCTGTCTGGCCAAAACTCTGCCCCTGGTATCAACGCCCATGACGCAGCAGGCATTTAGTGGCCATTCAGAGGAGACTGCCCTGTCACCTCCAATAGATAAGGTACCATAAACTACCGCCATCCTCTTGAGACTTTTAAACGTTTTCCCATTATAAACAATCGAACGAGAAAGGGTTCGATTTGATCCTTTCAATAATAAACGAACGCTCTCTACTACATAAACCTTTTCTATCACGCCAGTTCGGATTCACCGCATCGCGAACCGAGGTCAATAATCGGTCTGCCCGCCCCAAATTAAGAGTTATTGGGCGCATGCGGGCATTAGATCTCCTCATGATCCCACCCTCTTTTCTCGATCCTTGACCCTTCTTGCTTTGGCGATCCTAAGCCCGGACTTATTTACATACTCTCCTGCCCCTGTCAGACATGCGAATATTCCCTGCACGGTAGTTTTCTCTTTAACATCTCACCACAAGAGCCGATAGTACTTCGTTCGGTCAACGGCTTCAAGCAACCCTGGACACCTGGAATCGGTATTCCTTAAAACCTCTGGCCTAGACAGGCCGCTAGCATTCCTGGCTGAACACCGACAATATGACACAAAAACAGCATGGCTCGTCGACTGTAACTCAGGAGCATCACCCTCGAGTCCTCGGCAAGAAGCTAGCCGAAACTGCCGTTCAGTTCTCCCAACAGGCCGAGAAACTCTCTCACCAACATCCGACAGGCGACGAATCCAGTGTTGCTGTTGAGGCGCAATTTGTCACGCCTCATGACCCTGTTATCGTTACCTCAGACGGCCAACGACTCCCTGGTGTACCTTTGCAGGAAGCGCATAAGCTCAATGTTCTTCGCGAAGAACTTGAAGGTGAACCTGAGAGTGTCGAAATTAAAGAGGGCAACGAAACCAAGGAGAAGATATCCAATGTTGAGAGCGCAAACCCAGAGCAACGAAAAGTTGTCCAGCTACCAACAGAGCACAATGGCGCATCCCTACAAAAGTCCAACAGCAACAGCACACTGCGAAAGCAAACGCCTCCCTCTCATACCAATCCTCTCTTCCCTCCACTACCACTATATGGCCCGCCTAACATGATGCGCAACCTTCAATGCATGTTCTTTCGCATCACCGCATTCTTTCTCAGCCTGGCTTTCCTCGGTGTTATCGTCTTAGGCTCGTTGTTTACGACTATACCCGTGCTGTGCAAGAACATCTTTTATCGGTTGACCTTGCGCGATCCTGATAGAGACCGGCTATTCTACCAAGAGGAGAAGCGCAGAGCTCAAGCGAGACAGGAAAGCGAAAAAGCCTGGAAGCAAAAGTCAAGCAAGCGGACTCTGGAACGTGTGGAAACTGCTGAAGAATTCCCACCAACCGAAGGTGGACCAGACCCAATTATTTGCGATGTCGCATACTATGCGCGCAGAGTTGGTCTTGATGTCGAGGAATTCGAGGTCCAGACTGAAGATGGCTTTATCATTGATCTGTGGCATGTGTACGACCCAAAGGAGTACACCGAGTTAGATGAAAGCTTGAGGTCTGACCAAGGCCCTGAAGTCTTCCAGGGTCATAGAAAGAAGCTCAAGAACCCATTACAAAAGCCCAAGTTCCCGGTGTTGCTCATGCATGGTCTCCTGCAAAGTTCAGGTGCCTATTGCTGCAATGATGATGAATCTCTCGCCTTCTGGCTTTGCAAGTCTGGGTACGACGTCTGGCTTGGCAACAACCGTTGTGGCTTCAAGCCCAAGCACTCACTACTTGAGTACAGCGACCCAAGGATGTGGTGCTGGAACATTAGACAGATGGGCGTTTTTGACCTCCCTGCGTTGACATCACGAGTCATTATGGAGACAGGCTTCGAGAAGATCGGGCTCATCTGCCATTCCCAAGGAACGACTCAGACCTTTGTCGCCCTAGCCAAAGAGCAGCGACCTGAACTAGGCGAGAAGCTGACCGTGTTTTGCGCCCTCGCCCCAGCCGCATACGCTGGTCCTCTAATCGGAAAGATGTACTTCAAATTTATGCGAATCATCTCGCCAGCTCTGTTCCGACTCATGTTCGGAATTCATGCATTTATTCCATTCATGATGCAGATGCACAAAATACTGGATCCACGTCTATACGGCTGGCTCGGTTACAAGGTGTTCTCCTTCCTATTCGACTGGACCGATGCGCGCTGGGATCGTGGCTTGCGCAACCGCATGTTCCAATTTGCACCCGTCTACGTCAGCGCAGAGTCGATGAGATGGTGGCTTGGGCGAGAGTGTTTTGCTAAGCACAAGTGCATTTTGTCTACCAAAGAGGTTGTGAAGGCCGAGGAGTATATGGACTCCAAGGGGGATGGACGACCTGCGACACCGAGGACCACATCGGCACTCGAGGCTCATCGAAAGCACCCCAAGGGTTCAACTGCGTGGTACAACGAGCAAGCGCCGCCTATGGCTTTGTGGGTTTGCGGCAACGATGACCTCGTAGACGGAAAGAAGCTACTCCGCCGTTTCGAGAAAGGCCGTGAACCCCATGTCGACCTGGTTCATAGCAAGATTATCCCCGAGTACGAGCACCTGGACGTTATCTGGGCTATGGATGCAGTAGATCAGGTGTTCAAGGAAGTCCGAGAGGTGCTGTGGAAAACATGCAATGCGCGTGACATTTGTCGCGTTCCTGAAGGTTGCGAGGCGGTTCAACCACGAAAGCCCAAGATAACTATCAGAGAAGATGTGATGGAAGAACTCCAATCGAGCAGCAGTGCTGAGTCCTAGACAATTTCAGAAGAGGAGTTTGGACAACATACACAATATACACGAATCAATACACACATATAGAGGTGGATAAGAAGATCTGGAAAACAAAAGAGTCTGGAGTATTTTTGGATGGGAATCTTGTTTTGTAAATACCTCTGGTTGGCTTTTTGGACATCAACACTGTCAGGATAGGTACCTTTGGTTGGATTTCAAGTTTGAGCGACGGTGTTGGTCGGAAGGCGTTCGAGGTCAAGCAAGACATCTCATTATGGATGTAGAATAATACAATCACCTATAGAATATGAACCTATCAAGACGAATGATTTATCCTCGAGTGACTTGGGTGGCGTTAGATAGATAACTCTTTTCTGATCTTTAAAGAGTTTATTCTATTTCAGAAGATGCTGTGACTACTTTAGGATATTTCTGAAGATATTGTGATGACCTCCGGATGATCTTTGTATGCCTACCTTTGATCAAGGGCCAATGTCACTCCAGTATCTCGACCGTTTTCACTATCGCTTGCGTGGGTATGTATTATCCAGTTACTCGTGAACGTCTTGATACTCAAGAGCTACTGGGACTAAACCGAACTCGACAAAGAAATATTCACCGAAGACAGTTGTTTCAAGTTTGGCGATATGATATATATTGATCCCGTGGAGTATCCATATATGACGGACCACACTAAGGGAACTCCTTGAATACAGTACGTTATTACCTCGCTCATCTGTCAGTCCTCATCTTTCTAGCCACCCTGTAGATGACTTTCAAGTTCTACTCACCGAGCTAAAAGCCAAGCTCATCGGCCACAAAGATATAGATAATGTGTACGTCATCGAAGTCTAGAGCAAGGAAGAGTACTTAGACTATAGCTCCCGATGAATGTGTCGTTCTTGGTGTTGGTATTAATGGTATAATGGTAGGAAAGAATTCGCCGGTGAGATTATTGAGTGGTTGGATGCCTGTGGTCCGTCGAAGCATTCTTCATACAGGGCAGGCGGTAGATAATGAAAGAACAGACTTCAGAAACTGGGACAAGGCCATAAGGTCTTAGAATAGTTTGGATTATACTTTGTACAATATTTGTGTGTTTTTCAACATATTGCCATGACTGGGCTTTGCTCTGCTGCTTTAAACTGTGCCACTATGTGGCTCTAACCAAGCTCGAGTTTACGGCTGGTCTTCATGTATCTCGCCTCTTAACCCATACGCTCAGCCTCATTCAACAGCTTGTCTACGCTGAACCTCGCGTCACCAGCTGCGAACCAGTTCAGCAGCTTCTTTCGCTCCTCAGCCCTGTCCTTGCGCTCACCGCTCAACTCAGCTGTGTCGCCTTCCCAGCCGCCATAGAATCGCTGGAGGGACATGAGCAGCCACTTGGCGTTCTCTGGTGTGACACCACGGTCGGGGAGGACCTGACCCTGCATCAGGATAAGGCCTCGCTCATCGGCAAGGTCCAGGTGGTGTGTGATGGTTGTGTGAGGCTGCGCAAACTCGCCTCGGTTCTTGTACTCGGCAAGCTGAGTGAAGAGAACGGTGCTCGTCTTAGACTCAGCATCGAAGGTCCACTGGAGGAAGTGAATCTCCGCGCCTTGAGCGGGGTGAGGCACGGGGAGGACAAATTGAGGGACCTTTCGTGCGGCTTCCTCCATGGCATTGTATGTAGAAGCCGGGATCACGGCGCAGAGGTTCTGCTCGGACGAGGCATGTCGTAGACGCCAGATGGCTGTAAGCTCCTTCTCAGGAAGCTCTCGTGCCTTGGGGAGGTCGATGATGTCATTTAGAGTCTTGATAGCTGGCTTGTCCGCACCAGTTGGAGGAGGCTTAGGAGGTGATGCTGGAGCCTCACGAGGATCTCTGCCGGGCTGGTCTTGTCCAGGGGGATCGTCTGCATTGGGCTGGGAGACTGGAGTTTCGGGTGCTTGGGGAATGGTTCCAGCGGGAATCTTGACTGAATCCTTGCGACGCTCAGCATCGATCTTTTCGGAGTAAGCGGCCTTGAGCTGGTCGATGCTCTCGTGTCCCTCTTGTTGAGCCTTTTGGTTGAGCTTCTCTCGGTACTTCTCGACGACGGCCTGCGAAGGTTGGGTTGTTGCGAGGAAGCGAATGTCGTGAACTTGAGCCCATCGGCGCTGGTTGACAACTCGAGTAGCGCGTACTGGTGTGGTCAAAAGCCGGCGAAGGGCAGGGATTCGTAGCGAAGCCATGTTGGGATGTCAATTGAGTCAATAAAGCCGCCCGTGGACGTATCGGCTCAGGTTTGTTGATGGTGTTTTAAGGTCAATGACGGAGAAAGATTCAGAAGCAAGGACAGGGGTTAACCACTAAAATTCCGGGGGCTTCAAAAACGGCTGTCGTCACTCAAGCAAGCCGTAGTGGGGGCGCCTTAACGGAATGACGGGGGCAACTCCGTCCAGCCATGAGGTCGATGGCCGGCTTCGGAGTTTGGCATGATGACAAAGAGAACTTCAGCAATTGGACCAATCTGATAAGACTAGTATCCAAAATCTCGAAATGGAGATACACTGAAGTATCTAGAGTTGATTTTGAGCTGAATAACGTCACTCATCTTTTATCGTTCTTCAAGACCACACCCAAAAACGTCAACTACTAAACTACCCCGCCATACAAATTCACCGCTTTTGGTGGGCATCGACTTTCTGCCACTTGCGTATCGCAAACTTGAGGGACGAAGTTATAGGTTTCCCTGTACGACTTGTATGATTTCGACCTGTTTGGGTACTTCGATATACTCCTGAGAACGATCCAGAGGATTGTTAAGCCTTATTACTGCCCGTCATGGCAGACTTCAGGCAGTGGGCTCTTGAGTTTGTCCTTGCCGATGATGAGGGGCAACAGACAAAGATAGCCCAAAAGGCTGCTCATGGTATGTGACGAACAACTCCAGAATGAATAATTATCTGACTACTTCTCATAGAAATTCAAACTGCAACTGCCAACACCAACCCCGTGGCACGATGGGTTGAAGCCGTGCAACCATGGATGCCAGGTGGTGGTAGTGAGGCAGAGAATGAGACACCAGACTGGACTGCGAGAGCGAAGGGTGAGTTTTTACTTCTATCGTGAGATGTGAATTACATCTAATCGTTACAGCACTCGAATTTCTATCTCGGACGTTGGATTTCTTAAGCAAAGATGCTCTGAAGCCAAGTCAAGGTATGTTACCTCCCGTCTCATACAACCATATCACTCCTAACAAGGAATAAGTCAAATTGCTGGTCAGCTTCTTTGGAGCCATGTTTGAGGTTGATCATAAAGCCGGAATCATGCCCTCTGCTACTGCTCTATCCCGGATAGTCGCCATGAAATCCTTCCAGCGCCATATGGGACACGACATCATCCAAAAAGTTTGCTCTTTGAAGGACGACTTTCCCCGCCAAGTATCCAAGACTCGACGTGAAATCTACGAGCTCATCCGCTTGCTCATGACGACCCCTGGAGTGTCTAGTGACTTGCAAAACACCCACGGCTCTTCTGCTGGTTTCATGATCGATTTGATTCAGCTATGTCGAAGCGAGCGAGACCCTGAATGCTTGATGGTCTGGTTTGACATCTTGAGATTATTCATGTCGGATTATACCGTGTCACAAGATGTCTTGGAGGAAGTTTATGGTGTTTTTAAGCCCTACTTCCCTATCTCCCTCCCCAGAGCGTCTCAGGTTTCGATTACCCCTGAGGATTTGAAGCTCCAGCTACGAAAGTGCTTCTCGGCTACTCGTTTGTTAGCTGACAAGGTCTTCACGTTTCTTTTGGGAAAATTAGATCAAGGCGATGCTGTAACGGTCAATGTTAAGGTGAGTAAATACTCCACTTCTTAACCCGAGAAGCAAAGACTGACAGGTTCTAGGTCGATATCCTTAAAACCATGCAAGCATGCTTGAACGAGTACAGCCATCCTCAGCAATCAATTGCTCCCTATGCCAATCAAATTTGGAGCAGCTTAAAGTATGAAGTACGAAATGGCGAAATTGAGGATACCATCTGGGGTACTTTGGAAGTCCTCAAATCTCTTACACAACGACTAACTGGAGACAACCTCCGTGACTACACACTCTCTGTTACTAGAGACTGTGTGCCAGATCTTGCAACAACCATGTATGCCGCACCCGCAGGTCGCCTCATGGTCAGTGTCTTGAGCTCCAAGCCAAGTGCATTTGTCTTGATGGCTGCTCCAGTTCTTACACACATCAAAGAGAACCTGCGACATCCAAAGGCTCCCGTACACAGTCAAGATCTTCTGAAAGTCTTACATGTTATGCTGGAAACTCGACTTCTCCTCGTTGATTCAGATATGTCTGCAGAGGAGCGAGAGGATTTCGCTGCTATTGACAGTTTCTTCAAACCATTATATGAGGATGTCTACAAGAACACAGTCAACCTTGGTTCTAAACCCGACTCCTCATACGACGATATTAAGATTGCTACCCAAGCAGCTCAGGGTGCCGGGGCCTTGGTTGGCCAACGGCCTTCCAAGTCACAGGATGTGTCAAACAATGGCCCAAGTGCGGCTTCTGAGCGACTACTTCCTGAGGGAACATGTTTAGAGATCTGCGAGTCTCTTTTTGTTATCCTCAAGAAATCAGTTCCAGGATATCCTCGATCAGCAGGCGGTGACGAACTCATCAATGATACGGCCAAGGCGCTACAGCGAGCGATTCGTTTCTTTCCTCAGGGTTTCAATGCTTTAGTCGACGAGAGCTTGAGCGTCGCTCGCTCTAGCAGACAAAACGCTGGAGCAGAGGAAGCAGCCGAGACGGTGACAACCCTCGGAAGTCTTGTTGCCTTTGTGGGTTCTTCTGACCTCCCTACAACACCTAGGGATGGATTTGATCACTTCGTTTACTCTGTACGAGCCTTTCTGTCAGAACTTTTCGATGCCCTCGAGGCAAAGTCAGATCCTCAAATCTGGTGCGCCCTGGTGGCTACGGTTCAATCTGTAATTCGACATTTCAATGACGCCTGCTTGGCAGAGAACCCGGACAAAGACCTTCCCATTGAAAGCGAGCCCTTGAAAAGTATCAGTTCAATATACACTGATCTGAACAACCTTGGTGGGGAGAAGCCAGCCGAGACTTCTCTAGAATATCATGGACGAGTTCCTCAGTCGGCATCTGTCGCTGAGATTCGAAATGAATTCTTGCTTGTCACTCTGTTCATTGCTAGTCAACTCTACCGCAGGGCGACCAAGGCCATTGAGACGCACCCTCAAACAGGCAAGCAAGCTCTCAGTCTAAGTGACGACTTTGCCAACGTGGATGAGGTTTCTGGACATCAATATCTCCATCTCATCTCCAGTCTAGGCGGCTTTGTTGTCCACGAATTCAGTGAAACTCAACAGACTTCCCTAAAAGCTGAGAACTTTGCCATCAGCCTCTTCCGAGACGATTTTATCACTATTCCCCAAAAGGCATCTGAGGAGCAGCTATCCGGTCAGGTTGAGAAGTTGGAGAGTGGTTCGTCGTGGAGCTGGTTGGCATCAGAGGCGCCAAATGTGCTGTCGCTTGGTATACTGCAGGCTCTGCAACCATCGGCAGTAGCAAGACTAGTGAGTTTTTGCGCATCACAGCATTCTTATTCTTTTGGCTAACATTATCGCAGTTTGACAACGGAGTCGCCCAGGAACTAATTCTCAGCGGATTTGCGGCAGACACAAACTTCAGCAGACCAGTAACACTTTCAGTCCTCACTGTTCTGGCCAACAAATATAAGATTGAGACTCTACCAAGTCTCATAGCAGCCCTTGAGCAGCGCACTGCGGGTCTTCTGAAAGAGTCTTCATCTGACAATGAAACCCCTCGTCTGGAACAAATCACATCCATCTATGCCCTTGTGGCAGGAATGGTGCGACGATATAGTGGCAAGGAAGCTAAGGCTCTACTCGACGTGGTTAAGGAGTCACCCAAAGACCCTAAGTTGGGTCCTGAACTTGCGCGCCGGCTCGAGATGGTTGTGGCTCCCCAGCAACCACTGACCAAAGAAAACTACGCTATTATCAAGCCTCTTTGGACACAAAAGGTATACTTCCAGCTGGTAAACCCCATGCTACAGGCTGCTACTGGGAAAGACGCCGATGTCCAAGACCAGCAAATCAAGGCGAGCTACAGCACCGCTGTTCTG
Organism: Fusarium stilboides; assembly: GCA_014822085.1. Lineage (NCBI taxonomy): Eukaryota > Fungi > Ascomycota > Sordariomycetes > Hypocreales > Nectriaceae > Fusarium > Fusarium stilboides. Next base: position 149,123 of record JAASAY010000036.1, read on the forward strand.
CTTATGGTGAAGCACATGAACTTCGCTATCTACGAAGCTGATGCGGACAACATTGTTCGTATCTCGATCGCTATCGCGCAGAACAGTGGCATCGGGCCCGAAACCAAAGCTGCCCTTGATGTGCTTAAGAACACACTCACAGAAGCCCCAGAGAAGGGCAAGGGCCATATCCGAAGTATCATCAAGATCTGCAGCGGTATCTTCTCACACAAACCCGCTTCAGCGGCTACCGATCTGGAGACGGAGGGTGCTTGTGGCAAGCTTGCACTGGAGATTGTGGGAGGTCTACCGCGTATGTACGACTCGCAGCATCTGCTACCGCATGCGCCTCAAGTACAGCGGGAATTGACCTTGGTGTGTGGACATCGGGTACGAGAAGTAAGAAAGACGGCGCGGCTGGCTAGAGCGGCTTGGGCGGACCTTAAGTAAGACAAAAGGTGGGCGTTATCTAGATAGAGGCAATGTGAGTTGGGTTATTAACATCGGATCTTGTCTCGTTGGCGTAAGATGGGCAACCGGAAAAGGTTCATATAACGTATCGTTCAAAACCAAACACAACAACTAGACGCAATAGCTATGGTCAGATTGATGTCTAAATAAAGCACTCTGCCCCTGATTTTGGTGGTAACCAGTTAACATATGGTATCAAGACATGATCCTTTGTGAACGCCATAGTAAAATAACCTCTTGTTCTTCTCTTTTTTACAATACAAGCTCTATCATCTCCATCTTACGCCTTGTTGCGTCGCTTGCCTCCCTTCTTTTCAGTCACATCAGCTGTCGAGGTAGTCTCAGCCGTAGCGGAGTTGGCAGCAAGAATGGCATCGAGAACATCAGGGCTGGCATCCAACAGTTCCTGAGACACAGTAACACGCTTGGGATCCCGCTTTCCAATCAAAGGCACCGAATTGGCGAGCAACTCCTGGAAGGGGACGGCGACAAACTGGCCGGTCTCGTCGAACCAGCCGGAAAAGGGCTTGGAGACCTCATGAACGCTGGATTTCGAGTTCTTGTCGGTGACGGTGACGGTGAGGTTGTAGATAGGGACGTTCTTCTTGGTCGAGCTGCTGATAGAGATCTAGACGTAGCCGTTAGAGCAGTTCGTGTAGTGAGTTGGGAGTTTCGCCGTACCTTCTCTCCAGAGGGGGACAACCCCTCGTAAACGACTCCCTTCTCACGGAACGTAATCCATAGTGTCAGAGCGGTGTTGATCAAGGTGTAGAGCGCGACTGCGGCAGCCGAGTAGTATTTCGTGCTTTCGAAGCCAAGCTTGTAGTCCCATAGAAAACAGGCGGCTGCGATGCCAAAGGCGCTGTAGCCAAGCGCAAGACGAACATCGGTGAGAGCGTGAGACTGGCGGAACTTGAGAGAGTTCAGATAGTTGGGAATAGCGTCGTCTGAGGTGTTCTTGAGGTCTGTATCGCGAGGAGCCACCGTGTCAGAAGAGGAACTTGTATAAGAGGTTCTAAGGAGTTAGGAACTTACCTGCAAGGTTGTAGACCGCAATCTTCTCGGCGGCGTTGGCCATGGTGAGTTATAGGCCTGTGATGGCTGCTAATGAGAAATTGGTTGCTGTGGTATGTTATCAGAGCAGAGCAGCCTTTCTCTAAGTGTATGAAGTATGTAGCAGCTCGCTCTCATGGGAAGTATGTCGTGGGGCTGAAGCATGTGGATAGCTGTCCCTTCATTGAATGTCTAACCACTTAGAGTTAAGGCCCGCTATAGAATGTGGCTGTTCCAGGGTCGTTAGCCTACAGCCACCAATGAATAGCTCCGCCCGCATGTGGCGCATCCTTTGTCTTGGATCGTGGCTATTTGGCGACTTTAACCTCACAACTCCGACAGCTTCATCATAACGCGACATCAGCTTCGCATCTCCCGCCTCTTCAATCGCACGCCTTCGACTGCCGACATCATGGTGCAAGTTCCGGTCCAAACCCTTCATAGGGACCCCCAGTTATTGTACGTCAGCTCCCGACCGATCCGTCATCAAGCCAAATCACTAACTTGAGGCTCGCAGCTACTGGATCCTTATCCCCATCACCATCGTCATGGTCCTGACTGGTGTCCTCCGTCATTATGTATCTGTTCTCATGGCCACCGCGCCCAAGAAACAGGATACAAAGGCTATGCGCGAGCAGCGCTCCCTCGCTCGCGGTGTAGCTCTGCGTTCCAACCACCATATCCTCTCTCAAAAGGCCTTCGAGTCCCGACGTGATACCTTGAACACCAATTACGAGGCTGGAGCATACCTTAAGGAGCCCGAACGCAAGGGTCAACCCCCTGCCAACCCTCTCTCTGACCCCAGTGCCATGGACGGCATGATGGGTATGATGAAGAACAATATGGCCATGATTATTCCCAACACGCTCATTATGAGCTGGATCAACGCTTTCTTCAGCGGTTATGTCATCAGTATGTTGATCGTCTGGTCGTATTTGAATTTAGCTAACAGCAATAGTGAAATTGCCATTCCCTATTACCATCAAGTTCAAGAGCATGCTCCAGGCTGGTGTCCAAACCAGAGAAATGGATCCCCGATGGATGTCTAGCATCAGCTGGTACTTCCTCTGCATCTTTGGTCTCCAGTTCGTTTATGTCTTCCTTCTCGGTAGTGATAATGGTAAGTACCTAAACCCTTATCATCATCCTCAATAACTAACACAACGTAGCTGCTAGCCAGGTTGCCCAGCAAATGCAGGCGCAACAGATGCCCAACCCCATGATGGGAGGTCCCGGCCAGGATCCCCACAAGCAGTTCGTGGCCGAGGCTGAGAACTTGAACGTTGTTGAGCACTACTCTGTTCTGGATAATGTTGAGGAGCGTCTGTTGGCGGGTATCAAATCGTAGATTCATAGAACGAGCAAATGTACATACGCCAAATACAATGCGGTGACATATCTTCCCTGGCCCTTGTTCTTTTTTCGTGGTTCTTCAGTTTCACAATCCATCGCTATGCTCCATCCCACCAGAGGCAGACGCCAAGTCCTTCAGCAGCCATGCTTGCCTTGATGCGATAAGGCGTCTTCAGAGGAGAATCCTCAGGCTGTGTCGGTCCTGCAGGAGCTTGGTCGTGCCATTCTTCGTCAATTACTTGGAAGCGAACCATTTCATGGTTATCGTAGAACAGCCGATCATCATCGAGGTTCCAAATCCAGAGCTGTTCACTGTGGTTACTATCGTTGATGTCAGCTTCTCTCCCTATGTAAATATCCACGGGCAGCATACTATTCGGCACCCTCTGGCAACTCCTCAAATGGCACAAAGATGTCATCGAAGAAATCTGTCCTCAGGTTGATGCCTGCAGGTGTAGAGCTTCGTATTCTGCCAATCATGACTTCACCCTTAAAGGGACGGAATACCACCATGCGAAATTCAGCTGTGTAGTCCTGCATTAGCCCCGAAATTCAGACTCAAGGGACACAACGACGAACCATTCACGTTGACTAGGCCTGTGCCATGTCCGATGAGACCTTCTGATGCCCACTGCAAATCGTACAAGCAGATGCAAAGACCAATCTTTTGAATAACCTATTTCATTTGGTAAGCCAAGAGCTCAAGGTGGACATACTAGACTGAGAAGCTCACTTTATTAGAGTATTTGGCATTGATGTTGTCTTCGATAGCATCTATGCTTCGCTTGGAGAAGTCTTCTGGCGCAATTTGCACCAAGTCGGCGATCTTGGTCTGAGTAGCCTGTGAGTCTTGATCCCATACAAGACAGGATCTTTGGTGGGGTCCGACATACCAAGATGAACATTTTAAAAGCCGGCTACAATCACTTCCCGCACTTGTTACTGTACTGTTTGGCACGTCGTATATGAAGAGAAAAGAAAGATGGGCGAAGAGTCATGAGAAGAAGTTCATTATCATAGACGGATTACCCGCGCAGTCTGGAATTGTTTCTCAGCGTCCAAAGAACCATGAGCGCGGCAGAAAAAGAATGCCGGATACGCTAAGCCATTATCAGTTAACCTTCCTGCTTTGACGGCTCACCGCCTTCCGTAAGGGGACTAGACCCCGGCCGCGACTGCGCAGCTCGTCACAGTTTGGCACCGAGAGAGCAAGCTCCTTCCGTCTTTCAATTTGAGCCATCGTTGTGTCTTCTTTTTTGGAAAGCGGCATCATCGACGGGCAATCGCGACTCTTGCCTAGGGAGGCTGCCTGCGTTCCAAGAGTATTTCTACATTTATTCTCTACCTAACTTCATTGTTACCTATACTTTACTTCGCTCACTCCTTTTTCCCACTTGAACCCTACTTCCTGCAGTTGCAGCGTCTCCTAACCTTTTGACGACTCTCGAGACTCGTCTCATTACGAATCGCACAAAACCATCGAGTAACTAAGGAAATCGCCAGATCGACCGATCCATAGACTTGCGTCTTTAGAGGAACACTCGCCATCCGATTTCTAGATTGTGTACTCCCAGAATCAAGCTCTGTCACTTGGAAACCTCGATTTTCGTCAGATCTGGTCCATCGATACCTAAGCCTCTAATTTACCATGTCGGGTTACGGTTACGGTCCTCCACCTCCGCCGCCGCCGGCTTCTTCGGGGGGACCTGCGAGCTATGGGCCGCCAGCTCCAGCTTATCCTCAACATGGCCAGAGTCGAGGGGGACATCATGGCCGAGGACGTGGTGGTCACTTCAGCGGTGGCCGCGGAGAGTACCACGGCTCACCTCAAGGCCATTACGAGTACGGTGCTCAGCCATATCCTCCGCATCACAATCCTCCATACGGTGGTTCACATCCTCCTGCTGGAAGTTATCCCCCACCGCAGCCCCAATGGGGTCCCGAACATGGGCATTCGCAAGCTCCCAACGCATACCACCCTAACTACGCTCAACCGTATCCTCCTTCTCAGTATCCGCCGCAACCTCCTTATGGCGCTCCCCAGCCTTACCCTTATCAAGGGCCCCCTCCTCCCCCAAACCAGGCCCAGTGGAGTGGTGGACAGCCGCCTGGAGGTCACTATGGTAATGGGAGATCACGCGGTGGTTATAATGATCACAATGGACCAAAGCCCACAGTGAACGGACCCGTACGCCCCGGCTATGAGCATGAAGCAATGCCATCTCCCGTCAACGGTTATGGCCAACCATACCCTCACGACCCCCGAGCAGTTCATTATCCTCCTGCACAATATCCTTCATATCCTGGCCCCCCTCCACCTACTGGTCACCATCAACAAGACGGATACTATGGCCACAATCGCCGTGGTCGAGGAGGCTTCCGGGATGGAAACTCTCGCGGGCGTGGAGGACATCATGGAAACGACAGATCTCGTCACCATAAGCAGGGACACAACGATTCCAATCACAACAAGCCCGAAACTCCAGCATTGGGAAAGAAGAAGAAGCGTAAGATGAACACACTGGGCCTGACTCCCGGCATGGACTCGGAGTCTGAAGACGATGAAGGAGAGGAGAAGGTTCTGAATGATCTGATCGGACAAGAAACACTTAAGTAAGTACACCTTTCTATGTGCTGCATCTCGCCTAACAACTGTAGTGTCAAGGATGTTGCCGCCTTCTTGGCGGATAGAAAGAAGCATTTCCCTACAAAGGCCCGTGTAGAGGCTAAAAAGACTGCCGAGCTGGCACAGAATGGCGAAGACAAGGCTTCCTCGCTAGAGAAACAGGCCGACAAACTTAGACGACAGCTACGCAAGGTTGAGTCGTCGATTAAGCGGAAGCGAGAGCAAGGCGATGAAGGTGATGAGATGCGAGATCCATCCGAGGAGTCTTCAGACGACGAGCCAGAAGTCATGTCTACTCGTTCCCATGTCGCTCCTCCACCTCCACCACCCGCAAAGAAAGCCGATGTTTCCAAACACTGTAAATATTATTCCACTGGTGGAACATGCGGAAAGAAGGGCAAGTGCCGCTTCGTCCACGATCCCGAGGTCCGCGAGGCGGCCATGAAGGATCGTGAGGCCAACAATGGACGCCTCACTATTCAGCAACGCTTGATTCTCAACGACAAGGAGCAAGAAGACCTTACTGTGCTTCAGTCAATTCAATACCTCCGCAAAAAGGGGCTTATGGAGCCAGAAGATCCTGAGGTCAAAACGGAGCCAAAGCCAGACAATACTGGTTCTGGTCTCCCGGCGCAACCTCCTCCGTCAAGCCTGCTTCCTGCTGCATCAGCTTCACTTCCCCCTCCTCCCATCAAGCGAGAGCCTAACTTGCCTCGCCGCAACCCACCTCCATCCATCATTCCTAGTGCCAACAGCAGCAGTGCTCAGGGAGTCAAGCCCTATCAAGGGTGGAACTTGAGGCCTTACGGAAGCACCAGCGGCAAGTCGTCCAAGAGTGATGATCTACCTTGATCATCTTAGTCCACCACGGTGTTTTCCTGTATAACCTCAAGTTCGCAAAATTGGCTTGTAACGCTGGCTGCCTTACGCCTTTCAAATGGATAGTTGTCCTTGCCTGAATACCGGGTTTCACTTTATACATGTATGAATATCAAGCCGACTATGAACTTGGTCGAGCGTTATGGTTTGCCCTGCGGTTTTAACTAGTTGCTTAAACAGATGGTGGGTTGTCTGAACGGTGTTTGAGAGGCTGTCTGCACCGATCGGCGAGCTCCGGTAAGGAGACTCGCTGTAACATTTGTTGGGATGCCTCTGGGTGTATTGCTTTTGGATCAGATTTGGGAGAGAAGGCGTTGAACTATTTTGAGGGCATTAATGGCGTCTAAGTTCTAGACCTATTGGAATCGGAAAATTATTTCTTGTGCTTCTATTGTGTGTATTACTAGTACTACTGCAAGCCTTGTTTGTCAGTACGTGCACAATGCTCTCCGTCACTGACCGCGAAGTTGCGGTTGATGCGTGTCTGTTTATGATGTCTGGAGAGCCAAAACGTTTGATATACAAGCAACAAGTAGTTGCTATTGTTGTCTGACGCGAGTGCGTGTGATCGTGAAACCCTTAATAAGGTAACAATAACATGCATGAGAGGCCCTTCGTAAAGATAAACTTTTGGTCAAAAACCAAAACAGGGTCAAGTTGTAAAAATTGGGATAGGGCCTCTTGTTTGTAAGATAATAAGGCCGTAGCAACTCGTAAAGTTTACAATTACTTCTAGACAACGATACCATTCTGAAGCGCTGTCCTGGTGTGTATGCGTACCTATCTACAATAACTTCGCCATGCCCACCAGCAGTTTTCCCCTTCCTTGTCTGAAAATCCATTCCGGGTCGCCAATCAACCTCGACCAAAAACCATGCAGCCAACCCCTGAGAAGATGTAACAAGAAAAAAAAATAAGGAAGAAAGAAGGGGGGATGATGACAACTCCGTCGCTAATGTAGCCCCTAAACAAAATAGTTGGAAGAATAGTGAAGCAAAAAGATGATATGGCAAGATGAGACAAGAAAGTCAAGCTCGTAAAACGCCTCTTGCTAACTCCTTGACCGTTATTCGCGTAGACATGAAAGTTGCTCTAATAAGCGAAGAAGGGGTTATGGGTGCTCGGAGGTGAGCATGAGAATTGGGTAGTCAGGTGGTCCAACGAATAATCGAGGCATTACCCAACGTTAGGATGAGTAGCCATAATAATTAGAGCATACTTTGTGCTCATGTTTACCCAAAACGACTGATTTAGTTTTGTCACCATAAGCTCTCCTGCCTTAACGTTGGGTAGATGTCTTGATTGTGTTCTGGGCCACCTGGTAGTGTCAAGTGCTCGAAAAAGGTGACTGAAACCAAATGTGCGAGACAAAACACCAGAGATACATACTCTGTATCATCGGCGTCGACCACGAAGAGCTTCCAAAGCTGAACGCTTGCGAGCCTCCTTGTCGGCCTTGAGTTTCCTCTCAAGCCTCTCTTCCTCGACGTCTTCACGTCGAGCGATCTGCTCTGCTCGTCGCTCTTCGACATCAATGTCATCCATACCGGCCTCCATATCTGAAGACGCGTCGGATGCATAGCCGTAACGTGGGCCGCCATCATCATCTTCGTCATCGTAATCAATAAAGTCATCCATGTCCTCGTCATAGTCATCTTCAAAGCGAGACTTTGAGTGTGATGGACGAGGAGCTCGTGGTGCGCTGAGGAGTGCTCCGCCACGAGGTGTTTCTTTCTTCTTAGGGGCGTCACCACCAGGCCGAGGTCTTGCTGTGCCGGTGTATCCCGTCGTTGCTGCGACAGCCTTCTTGACCTTCTTGGTTTCTTCTTCAGGTGGTGCTGCTCTACCTCCAGATGCCTTGGTACCGCCCATCCTGCCCCGTTCTGCCTTGGCTGGTGGTAGGGGCCGACCAGTACGGGGATCCTTTCCGGCTCCGGACACGGGAGTACCATTCCGTTGACCTGGCTTCGCCGTGCCAGCATAGCCTGTAGGAGGACCTGGACGTTGTTTCAGGTTCTTGGCTGCTCGAGGATCTACCTTCGCAGGTGGCTCCTCCTTAGTCTTCTTGATGTTGCCACCCTCAACCTTCTTGTGTTGGATTTTGCCAACCTGACCCATCGAGGCCTGGGCCTTCTGAGCCCGAGCCAGAATCTCAGCGAAAGATCCCTTCTTCGGCGGAGCACCGCGTGCGGCAGGAGGTGCAGATGAAGGTCCAGGGGAGGGTCTGCTGGGGGCAGCAGGTTTTGTGACCCGGTTTCCCCCGTTCATGGGCCTGGAAGACAGGACGGTAGGTTTACCATTGCCGTTTATCGGATTTGAAGGCCGCTGTGAGGGCGTCGGTCTGTCGAGAGGTCGTGATGGAAAGTTTGGTCTTGAGGCTGAAATGGGAGATTGTGTTGTCCGTGGTGCCACCGTACTAGATAGCGTCGTGACTCGAGGCGCCTTGGAAATATTCGACCGAGGATCATCGTCGGCTTTCCTCTTGGGTAACATGTTCGATCGAGGCAGGCTCTGTGTGGGGGATGGGGCCGACCCCTCATCACCGCCGCTGATCTGGGCGAGAAGATCTCCAATCTGGAAAACCATGGTCAACTTTTCCTGATAGTTAAAAAGGTTTGGCCACCGGCGAGTTACTCACAGGCATCGCGTCGGATATGAGTCAAAGAGCTTGATTAAGTAGTTGACAGAAGCCCTCAGAGCCAAAGAGGAGCAAATAGCCTCGGGCGTGGATTGTGAGTCATTGAGCGGCTGGAAAAGCTCGTTCACTCTCGATTGTCGTCAGGCACTTTGACTTGACGTCTCTCAAACACAGAAATCCAAAGCTTTCTGGTGACGTGAGGCGCAGAATCGGTAGACGGTCTGTTTGTGGTCGTATTCGCTCGAAATTTTCAACGGAAACGCCTGAAAGGCAGGCGATCAAGAAATTAAGGAAGAGAGAAGCGTACAGTTAGTGAAAAGCAAAGAATCAGTCAACAGCCATCTTTATGGGCGAGGCCGTGAAATCAGGGAAAACGCCACAGGCTGAACGCGGCGCTGGTCACGTGCGACATGCATGTGGCGGTGCTGTCATCGGAACCCCGGCCATTGCTTTCTTCCGTGACTACCCCGCGGGCCCTAATTCGCGTAAGCGCATTTTGGTGCCCACAGGATCAAAATTGACCTTGAACTTTCGCAGCGTCGCGAACTTTTCGACTTTTTGTCACACCGAACAACTCAAAACCCGAACTCGAAGTTTCAGTCTCCGCCCAACTTGCGGTTAAATTGATTGATATCTCTTGTTCTCCTCTGACTTCAGAATGTGAGTATATAAAGCCGCCTTACCTCCCCTGCTTCTGCAGTTGCGATTCTCTCGACACACACCAATCGCGCAACACCAATTTCTACAAGAATTTTGTTCTAACAAATTGCGACCAGAAACCACATTCAAAATGAAGCACCTCGCAGCTTACCTTCTTCTCGGCCTCGGAGGCAACACCTCCCCCAAGGCCGCCGACGTCAAGGCCGTCCTTGAGTCCGTTGGTATTGAGGCTGATGACGAGCGTCTCAACACCCTGATCTCCGAGCTTGAGGGCAAGGACATCCAGGAGGTACGTTTACTCGAAACTTTACGCCTAGCAACACATGGTGCTAACATACACTTCAGCTCATCTCTGAGGGTTCCGAGAAGCTTGCTTCCGTTCCCAGCGGTGGTGCCGGTGGTGCCTCTGCTGGTGGTGCTGCTGCCGCCGGTGGTGCCGCTGAGGAGGCCAAGGAGGAGGAGAAGGAAGAGGAGAAGGAGGAGTCCGACGAGGATATGGGCTTCGGTCTCTTCGACTAAGCGATCTCTATCTAGGGATTTGCACGGTTACGACGCCTCACGAATTTCGAAGATGCTACGCACGGGTTGTTCACCGGTTCTTACATGTCACTGGCGTGGGAGGATTGGCCGCTCATGGCTGGATTGGGTCTCTCTAAGGATGGGATAAATACTGCTTATGAAAATTAAAATGGCGGTTCGGCTCTTCGAAGACTTTGCCCCTTACTCGTGAACTTTGTGATGCTGTGATTTGTTGCCTCCTTGCATAATACTCACTCGTTGAGGACACGCCGGATGACTCTAATTAGGGTTTGGGGCAGCATCACCCACAAAGGTTGTCTGAGACATGACTGTTCGGTCTGACTGGTTTATATCACCAACCCCTTTGACTTTCATCTCATGGGCGCCATGAAGTCTCATGTTGGTCACTAATCACCAACAGTATTGTTGAGTGACGTTGTTTTCTGTCTGTCTGTCAAACTGCGCCGATCATATTTCCGGCGACTGCTTGAACTAGGTAGCTAGACTGTTGCTCGACGAAAACTGATCCTCAAAGTTGAAACGAATTAAAATGCGAAGTCTTTGTTTCAAGTCGGATGATCTTAGCATCTTTTATTTGCCCTGCTCATCTGATGGTCAAGCTCAGCCCGCAAGGATCCGAGAGTGAGCACCAGCCTCAGCTATTTTGAGACAACCCTAGAGCCAACTCATCACCTCTTTGTTGTTTTGGATCCAGCTCGGACTTTTTTATTGCCATTTGCGATTAAGCCACTCAAACTAGGGAGTGTTTGGGGGCTATCTCAGATGTGTCAATCTTGCATATCTCTTTCAGATGTAAGAGGTGAATTCATGCAGGGAACTTTTCGATATTTGTTTGTATAGTACTAACAAGCTATAACTGTAAATGACCTTGATGAAGCTCGCGGTCGTAACGTGAAGTGTTCTCTTAAATCCCCCAAAAGTTGCCCAAAATTAACCCCTTTAGTTCTGATATCGTCAAGTATAAGTGAGTTTTCGAACGTGAAACGCATTATTACACAATGCCTGCCAAAAAAAACTCCCGTGTATCATCACACGCCCAATGAACGCCTCTACAGCTTGCATACAGCAAATATGTACGACTTGCCACGTTGTTTTGTATACGTAGCTACTATTTCGTCGGACGGTATCCCGCCTCGTCACCATGCCAGGAGTAGGTCCTTCCATCGTTGTTATACGAAGGGAGAGGAGAGTGTCCGGGGTCTGGAGAGCCGGGAAGCTCGACGGGGGCGATCTGGTCCGGTGGCTTGGGAGTGCCAGCGGGAGAAGCGGCAACAGGTTGGTGGTAAGCCTCGCTGTACAGGGTTAGCAAAATGAACTGAATGACATTATATCATGGACAAAAAACTTACTGGTATGACACCGGGGTTCCATCGTGTGCTACCATGCCTGGGTGGGTTCCGTAGGCAAGTGACTGATGAGGGCTGATGGGCGGGCTCTGAGTGTACTGACTCGCCACAAGACCGGGACTCTTCTGTGCGGCCCAGGGGTCGGCGATAGTCGGGTTGGGAGAGTAAATCTGAGATTCGGTAACGGGAGGAGGCTGAGGAACACTGCTGCGGAAGCTCTTGCGGTAGGCCTTGTCGAAACCACCTCGTCGTCCGCAGAGGTAGAGAAGGGCACCAGCAAGGAGAAGAACAGCAGCACCTCCGACGGCGATACCAGCAATAGCTCCAGTGGAAAGACCGCCTCCACCTCCTCCGCTTCCGCTGCTCTCGTCATCGTCGTCATCTGAAGATCCAGCTTTTCCGGTATTGGTAGGGTCAGAATCCTCAGTAGGCCATGGCTCGCCAGGTGTTAATTGCCGGTCGACGTCCTTTGCATTCTTGAGCCATCCGTCGAGTGTCTCGTTCTTAGACTGTCATGGGGTCAGTTCGTTGATCTTGGTTGTGCGAGAAACAGCAAGTGTTCTTACAGGGTTGACAACACCCATCATCTTGTACTTCACACAGGATCCAGGAGCTCCGCAGTAGAAGAAGATAGGGTCAGTGCTGTTAACCTTAACTCTGAATCGAGGAGCCTGTCACAATTAGTATTTGCAGAACTTAGGACTCTTGAAGCTTCAACTTACATCATCGGTGATGGCTTGGACCTTCTGGGCACCGCTAGAGAAACCCTCGCGGTTCGTATTGACATATTCGTAAGGAATGCATGGGTTTTCGTAGTCTCCTCGAATAATCCAATGTCCATCAGGGTAGAAGCGCCATTCGATAATGTCACCAACGTCGGCCTTGACCTCGTTGGGGGTGAACTTGTGACCGGACTGTTCCATCATCAGCATTGTTGTTTGTATACAGCATCTTTATATCGTCGACCTACCGCTCCAACATTGACTGTGTGTGTAGTTGCCTCTCCACTAGCAGTTCCTGATGCAGATTCTTCGGCTGTCGACGTAGGAATATCGGTGGCAGAAGCATCATCAGCTGTCGATTCAGCAGCCAACACTCTGGCGGCTACCACGGCCAGGCCTATCAAGGATTTCGACAACATTATGGATGGGTATCACTGAGAAACAGCTTGTGTATAGCAAGCAGATTCGAGTCGAGCCCGGGCAGGTTAAACTGACAAAACGAAACAGAACAAAACGAGAAGAGAAGGAGGAGAAACAAGCGGAGAGTAAAGCGGGAGCTGAGTAAGGTAATGAACCACAGCAGACACCCAGGCCCAGGTTCTTTTTTACCTTCCCGATGTTCAACGGAGGAGCCGTAGGGCAGGGGAGGGTACCACAGCCCGACTCAACTTGGCTTGGCGTGGACAAAGAGGGATAAGAGGGCTGACAACTCAAGATGATGGTTGGGCTGGGGCCGGGGGGCTGAGTGAAGGGTTGCTCTTTTGTTCACTTCAGCACACCATCTGCATGCAACTGTGGACCTCGAGAGGCATTGCTGTCGTCCGTATATGGACCTCTCTTACAGCTTGGAGGAGAAGGCCCGGTGAGGTGCATGGATGTATTAGACATGGGGGAGGTGGACAAAGGAAGCCTGGGTAAAACTAAGCCCGCTCACTTTCGGCGACCCCAGCTCAGCCTTGTTGACTGCTATTATCATGTTTTAGATTTCAGAAGCATTGATCAATATGGTGATGTTGTGGTGAGCTGAATCTTTGTTGTTCTCAAGATAGAGTTGGCTACTATGCTTAAGTGTGGACAATAGTCGATCAGCCTCAATGCCTCAACAACTAGATCAAAACTCAATGTAAAAGAAAGAATTGGTCGCCTCCTCGGCTAGGGCTTGGTCTCTAAAGGATCGAGAATCTCCACCGTCAGCTTATTAGCCAAGCTCATATGGGCGCTGCTGCACAAGGTACTGACACAGTAAGCACTATTTCAATGCATATTCTAGGATGTGATACCAGGATATCCAACCAGACCAGTCAGCATCAGCCCCAACTAATAAGCTGCAATATGAGGTTGCACCCGTTGGAGCTAATTCGGTTAAGCGTCTAGAATGCCAAGACTGCAACAACGGACGCTAATTGTTTTGGGTCCGAAGATTCAACGTCCTCACACCTCAATTTGACGTGCTGCCCTGGGTTATCTGGGCTATGGGTTGTGCTGTGCAACCAAAAACCAGCAAAAAGCCCTGTAATTGCACTCGCATACAGGGTATCAAAGCTGACAGAATTGCTTGGCCGGCCGGTTTGGCTGATTTTGGTTAATTTATTCCGGCCCCCTCCGCAAATTGCGGATGGAACCTCCTCAGCCTTATACACCACACCCGTTTTATAGTCAACATTATGCAATACCTGCCCTGAGTTGACCACGCGGTGACACGTTTCATAAGCTTCCTCTTGGCTTCGTCGATCATAGTGGAACTTTGAAGAACTCGTGGTGAGGCTCAAAGCAGGTGTTCATGTTTCTCGGTTCCAAAATTTACAGTACTGTTTGGGTATCCATGCCAGTCACCTAGATCGTTTAATGCAGATAGGACAGGGGTTTTTCGGTATGGACCGTGGACTTTACTTTTGTCCGGTCTCCAGTCCTCGGAACGATTCCTCCTTTACCGAAAACTTCGTTCCGTTGCTCTCGCTTCTCTCCCACATGCCGATCGTCTATCATCTCGTCCCAACATCGGCAATAACATGGAGCATAGAGAGCTATGGGTGTAAGAACTCTCCACGATAATGTGCCTCATGCTTACTTACCAAGAGACTCTTCCTGCCAATAAAGGCTAAATGGGAAGTCGGTATTTGGCGCATGATCGATCAAAGTCCGGATCAACAGTCTATTCGCCCAAGTAGTCTCTGCCCCCACGGGTTCTCTCTTCAAAAAGTCTTTTTGCCCCTTAGGTCGGCGACGACAGCAAGCTCCCCGGTTTGCCACCTTTTCGACCATTGCCGAGAATCAGTAAGTTGTTCAGAGCCTTGTTTCTATCCAATGGTTATCTGGGGAGAACGTTGGTGTGATTGCGTATACCATATATTGTCATGATCACCCCGCGACTCTCACTCTTACCCATGTCTAAGTCTGAGCCCATGATACTAAGAGGCTGGACAAAATTACAATTGAAGCCCGAATACTCAGCTTCTACAAGAGACCTAGCGCCTATTAAAGCTCTTCATACTCGTTCAGTATGGGACCTGATCCAAGCGAGAAGCACTTCGCGGCAATAACGGTGGTAGAGTCGCTCGGACATGGCAAACAACCGATCCTACGGTCTTGATTATTGCGAAATCCACTCTGGGGTAACGAAAGGCGAGTAAATATAGGTAGCCCTATTGTGGCAATGACCAGTCCGCAGAGTCCCGATGCTGGTCCTCGGTGGCGGTGCCAAAAGCTGGGCGAAAGTCTTTGTCATATTTGATCAAAGAATAGAATTTATCAATACGAAAGAAGGATGAGGCCATTTTTGCACGTGTCAAAGCGGTGGTTTCTGTTTCAGTGTTTCAAATCAGAGATCCTGTCGATCTGAACTGCGCCTTTTAGGAGATTGATCCAAGCAGCCAAGTGCACATTTCCTAATCCGTCATCTTGGAAGACTTTATGACCTTGTATTTCGCCTACTAGAATGCTACGTATGATCAGCCTCTGCTGACTTGACAAGCGAAGCATATCAGTAATCCATATTTCACAAGTAATGAGATTTATCTGCCAGGGCCTGTCGTACGGCTGCGGGTACTAGGTTAATACGATAGAACATGTAAATAAAATTAAATAGTGGGTTCTAATGGACTATTGCTTCGCAAAAACATGTCGTGTTTTAATCACCCTCGTGATGGGGAAGTAAGTTTCAGGTAATCTCCAGTATAGCAGAAGCTGACTGTGAACTCAACTACATCTTCGGCCTAACCTACTTAACTTGCAGTCAGCTCTGATTATCATGAAGACTCATATGCTGATGCAAAGGTACACTCATTCTTTTCTTAAAAAGTCGTCTTTTTCGACTACCTAGCAAGAAATCTGTCACTAGATCGCCTCTCAAACCGCACAATTCAACTTTCTAGAATGCGACTTATTTACACGACTAAAGAAGTCAGAATTACAAGCTCCAGGTATTCTTGATACATAAAACGACGTCGAAAATATCACGCGTTCCAGCCTTGGCGAGCTGGCGGGTTACCTCAAGCTATATCTTTGAGCTCTGTTGTTCTTTTCGATATGCCGACAGTCCTGTAGTCTCATACACAAAAGGGGCAGCTGTTGCCTCATCACTCTCACAGACTCATGGTGTATCTGAGGCACTCTTTTCTAGCATTACGCAATGACTGGGACCGCGAGTAACTGGATCATCTTTGCTGGTGTAAGTGATGAAATAGTTTACGCAACGTTGAAATGATTGTGCCTTGGTACGTCAAGTTCATAACACGTTTATAACTTTTATCTAAGCAGTGGTATATTCAGAGTAACGTAAAACAAAAAATTGATTGTCTTCTAATTGGTATTGATAGGGAAATGCCTCTATGAGGTCTTGTTCTTTTTATCAGACTTGCTTGCTGAGCTTCTTGATAGTAGATCACTCTCTTGGATAAGTTTGAAAAAGCACCACAGATAGCAGATGCTGAATCCAGCAGCACCAACACCAACATTAGCCACAGTCCAAAGATCAGGCTTGTCAGAAGGAGGCGCGACAAATGTATCGAGGACATGCCAGGCGCCCATAAAAGCATAGAAAGCCCAATGCAGCAGTGCCGTACCCCATTGGATCCAAGCAGCTTGGCCTTCTTGGAAATAAGCGCTCAAGGAGGTTGGCGGGAGACCAAGCAGGTAAGACCATAGCAGACTCAAAACTGCATATGGAACTCTCAAGTCCACTCGCTTTAGCAAGGGGAACATAGTCCACACTCCCAAAAGGTTAGCAAATCCAACCCAGGCTCGAGTATCTTTGTTCAACCCTTGCTTCCCAGCCAAGAGCAGAGTCATGGGCATCAAGGGAAGCAAAACACTCTTCTCGTGAACCTGATAGCTAAACAGGAAGAAGCCCCAAGCTGTAGTAGCAAAGGCCAAAGGTAACATTGACTTTCGAGGTCGCAGGAACAGGATAATGTTGGGTGGAATAATCGAAGCAAGTGTAGCGCCGAGGGCTACCTTTTGAAGGAGAGGTGTTGGCCAGTCGCGAAGCTTGATAACAAGGTTGGCAGCGCACCAAAAGTTAGCAACCTTGTCCTCAAACAGACCACGGGCAAAGGGAAAGACCCGATGGACCACCTGAACCAACTGCTCGACAATGGGCCAGTAGAATGCTTTCGTATCCAGAATTTCGACAAGCTGAGGAAGCAAGGGAAGCTTCGGTGACTCCTTGGGACCCCCATGTGCATCAATGCCTTGGTTCTTGTCGTAAAATGTGCCAAGAACTAAAGGCAAGATGAGGATAGCGAAGGAGATGGCCGTTACAAGCGAAATTCCGAAAAGCCTGGTAGGGTTGATTCGAGGGTAGACGCATCGTCCAAGGAGATAAGAGAAGACGCTGAAGGCATAATACAGGGCCATCTGCTTAAATCCCAATGCACCAACAAAGAAGACCGCAGACCACATGTACCGCTCGGCCAACATACTCGACATGCTCAGCATAACAAAACCGAGCATGACGGTATTGTATTGGAAGTGAACATGGTCGATAAGGATGGTGGCAGGCTGCATCAGAATCGCAGTGAGCGCAAGCCATGCCTGCCAGTGGCTAACCCCTAGGAGTCTGCTAAACCGTCGCACGAAGACGATCGCGCCTGGGATGTAGATAAGATACTCCGACACAATAACAGTTGCTCTCATAAATATCTTGAGATTGTGATCCTGGTTTCCTCTGGAGTTGAAGAGCTCGAACCACGTAGGGTCAATGAGGGATCCAATCTTGCCCAGAACCCAGCTGTGGTAGGCGGTAAGGGGAGGATAGTCGAGACCCCAGTACTGAAGATCGTGGAAATACCATTGCGATACGGGTAGTTGTGTCGTGATTTCCATCCAATGTCGTTGCGCTTCGTAGTCACCAAACATGGGTGGTTTGCGGAAACCTACAAATTGAGATTTCAGTCAGGGATAGGTGTCATGATGTCGCGTGGGAGCACTTGTCCTTACCAGAATATCCCCAAAGACCAGCCGCCCATCTGAAGAGCCCAACAACCATAAGTATCACAGGGAGAACTTCCCATTGCGACAAAGAAGTGCGCGCAGGCCAAAGGAACGCTGCGAGAGGAAAAGCTGGCGCCCTCACTAGGGCCTCTTTGCGAGGGGTCTTGTCGCTGCCGCCGACATTGCCAGGCTTCTTGGTAGTCCTGCGGCGAGGCTTGTGCGGTGACGGAGAAGGGACGGCCATTGTCACCTTGAGAAAGCGATCGTCGTCATCAACAAGAGCAAAAAAGAGCTACAGGTTGTGGTTGTTGTAAAGAGGAGAGAGCGTGGAGCTCCGGGAAGCTTCAAGACGACAGGCAACCCCGGAAATTTAGTGGAGCTTCCAATTCAACATCGGCCGAAAAGGAGCTACCGAACCCCGGTGAAACCCCGGCGACAGGAGACGTCACCTGTACAGTGTTAGTAGAACTTGTCTTAACACAGTATGGTGATGCCGTCGGGCTTGGATGAAGAGCTTGGCATAGCAGTTGCGTCACAAACCTCCATATCTCTCTCGTTTGAACGTGCAGTTATCATATAAACAGCCTCAGTTTGAAGGCCTAATTTCAAAATGCCTTTCCCTTTCGTCCTCCCGACAACCTCAGCCTTCTCCTTCTCCTCCAGCTTCAGCTCCGATTCTCATCCCTCGCTGCCCCTCAACGCCAGCACGTATCGCGGGGTAGTACGAGATGCCCTGAAAAAGCACAAAAGACTTCCTCCGAGCTCTCAAATTTCGAACTTGAATACTGTGATTTCCAGCGTGAACGGCTATATTCCATACCTACTGGTGGTGGAAGATGGTCTAAGTAACAAGGGTCTTTCCACCGTCATTCTCAAGACGACCCCTGTCATCGAATGGAGGCCCACGTTATCTGGCGATGTCGTTCCAGGGCGTGAGAGAGCTAGGGTTAAGATCTCATCTTTGGAGCATGAGATATCATTTGTTCTGTCAACATTGGGCTTCTCGCATGTTCTAACAGCTCGGTCTGCCTTACAGCCTCTTTATTCGACCAGCATCGAGTTCCTAGGGGTGCAAGAACGAACAAATGCAATCACGACCGCAACAAAAGCTTTACTCGAAGCTGCTTCAGTATACGACTACCTCGCAGGTCGAGGAGAGCACGTCACAGCCAGTCCTCCATGTCCCGATGTCTCCCCAGGCACAGCTCGAGCGCTATCGTCTCTGGCCCTGGCTGAAGCTACGTTACTAGCTGTTCTCAAAGATGATCCGTACCCAGCAATAGTCGCCCAAGACCGGAGCAAGAACGACAAGGAGTGGATGTTTAAGGCACCTGAAATCCCAAAAGTCCGCGCTCATCTCTACGCTCGCCTCTGTTTGGCAGCCTCAGAGCACGCAGCCAAAGCATCTTCTCTACTCAGTACAGCTGGCTCTGGCTCTCACAAGATCAATAGCGCTCTGCTGAAATACCTGGAAGACCTTCGTCGAACATGTCGAGCTCGCGCTTGTCGTTTCTTTGGTATTGATGCCGAGCTAGGTGGACAAGTCTCTGACGGTATCGGATGGGTTCGCGCTGGTCTCTCAGAGCTGGGCGTTGAAGTCAAGGACAGTGGCAAGAAGGGCTTGAGCTTCAGCCGACTTAAGAAGGACTTCACAGAAAAGCGTGAAGATCGACGTGTGGATAAGGAGGCTGCATGGGGGAGTGATGGAGGCAAGCTAGAGGAAACACGGGTACTGGAGATGCTTGATGTTAAGTGGAACAAAGTCAACGATACGGTAAGCGATCCCGCAAGTATACCATAACACTTACTGACAATTTACTAGATGAACACACAACTCATCCCACCAATCAACACCCTTCTCAGTAAGATGCCATCAGGAAGAGAGATTCACACAGTCAAGCCGTATGAGCCTCCCTCTCTCGATAGAGACGTGTTAGAAGCCATGCGCGCGCCTCCAGAAGAAGACGATGACTTCGTCGACGACTTGAGTTCAGATGACGATGTGAAGGGCGGGCCATCAGCACCAGCTGGTGCGTTCCCAGGGACGGCACATGATTATGTACGAAGTCCCAGCACGCCAGGTAACGCATACTACTAGTGTTGGGAAAGGGTCGGAGCAGCTCTAGAATAGATAGTGGTGTACAGGTAAATCCCGATGCTTGCAATGTGAAAATAACCTGGTGGTCAGAGTTGCTATTTTACCGCGTCAACTAAATATACCCAGATCGAAAATGGAACAACTTCGAAAAGGCCAAGCATTTCCATTGTGAAATGACAATTTAATATACAGATAATACATCCCAAAAAGTGTTCATACAAACTAAGTCGTACAGGATCAGTCGACAATCATCCAAATTTCCATCTCACTAATCCATCTGTTTCATGATATGAAGCCCCTCAGTTCATCAATCGAGGGTGATAGTTGGGTCAGGATACGGTGAAGCCGTGGGTGGACATGGCGGTGGAGTGGGAGATAGTTCAGGAGAGCAAATATCATAGCAACTTTACAAAAGTTAATAAAGAGTCCGAATCAAGCCGGCAGAGTATATTGAGGTTCTTGTATTGACTTACTCTCCATATGGTATATCACAATCGTTGACGGCGTCAATGCAGATCTCCTGCGATACGCATGGCGTACTCGTACTACAAGGCGACGCAGCGACAAGGCCGGTCAGAGTAATAAAGGTGATGCTGGTTTTGAATTGCATGATGTAGTGTGAGATTCTGGATGTTTCGATGTCTTGTCCTTGGTCAAAGGACGGGAAGCTATGAACTTATATGTTCCAAGATCGACAGCTATATCGTATCCACTTACCTGTGACTGAGCGTAGGAGCAATATCGGGGTAGACCGCATCTGCGGATGATCGTCTGTCAAGATTCGGCATTGAGAGAGACTCCCTGTATACGAGGTCCAAACATTCCCCAGTTCGGTATGTGTCCAAAGAACTATTGTCGCAAAAGAACAAAGTCGCGAGACGTCATGACGATCTTTTCATCGTGTAACGTAGCAGATAAACCTAACAACGTAATAGCTATAACGTTTGTTAAAAATAGGATCAACACCGTTGATAAACTTGAGAAAGTTCCGAAACACTATATCTTGGCTCTAAGTAGATCTCACAAAAGCACGTCATAAACATACCAACGAGCACGGGTTCTCTTGTAGGTATCCGTCATATGCAAGGACCGCAGTCTTACAGAAGCTCATCAAACTTTGCTGTTCAGTGTAACGATCTTTTGATACAGGGCGGTTGATCGTTGTTGCAAGAAATCTAGAAAGTCTTGGGTGAGGGGAGATGGCTACATCCCTAGATCACGCCAATTCTGGCTTCCGAGCATATGTTCTCACTTTCAAGTAGGTAATTCCGATCAGGTAATTCCGATCTATAAACCACTAAATATTTCACCTCGTCTTCATTGGGTTTTCCCAGGATTTCCTGAAGCTGCTCCCTGAGTCGTATCGATTTGGTCCGGTTCAATCGGCCGAGTGCATCTTAATTGATTGCCTTGTCGTTGCCTGCACTTGCAGACCACTTGTGCATTCTCCGAAGCCACAAACCTTGCAGATCCTTTGCTTCTAACTCCCCTTACATTAGTGTTGTTTAATGGTTGTCACACTTGTTTTGTTAGATCAAACGGGCACAGTGGTAAGAAACAAACCTACGGTATGGTATTAGGCGAGTCTTGATCATTCCGTGTAGATTAGTTAGAGGGGAATTGTAGCCCAATGTAAAGATAGTAACCCTAATTATCCTCGCGCTGCAATTTCATGATGTGAATACGATGTAAACGGTTTGTGAACAAAGCATCTCAAGATATTTCTGATCGTATAATCAATCTTCCCTCGGATGCTGGACCCTTGCCGTCCATAACGGTTGTGTGATGAACAAGATGCTGGCGGGATCCGTGAGGACAACAAAAGGAACAGAATCCATGTCCAAATTATCCGGGCCGGCGACCAAATTTCAGCTCTGATATTGGAGAAAGCCTAGTGCGTATCGTTGGAAAATTTATGTCCTCATCTCTCTCTGCAGGCAATGGTTTGGAAAGACGACTCAAGACTGATCTGAACTTCTGAAGGTCGGGAACGTCGGCAAGACTGTTAAGTGGTATTGTACTTCCGAGTCCTGGTCGTCGGGTTGTAATTGAGCGATCGGTTATTCGTGGGGATCGTGTTCCGAAGATCCACTTTGTTGCGGATTCGAGATGGCGTGCGAGTAGTATTCGGGATGATCTCGTCTCCGTCTTTTTGTTCTAATGTTAGCTTGAGACAAAGTCTCCAAAGAATTGGAGTAAAGCAGACAAAATAAATAACAAACAGAACCCCAAATATGAACAATCAAGAAAATAATATTGCCAAGTTAGCTATCAGAACACAGCGTGAAACTCCCATCCATCTAGCCTATACACAGGGTTACAGTCCCAATAATCTCGTACGCAGTTTCATTCTGCGATAACCCTTCAGATTGCCTCCGCCTCCAATCGTCACATTCGTTTTCACAAAAAAATCGTATTTTTGTTTCTCTCTCTAGCTGCCGAAAGCCATCTGCTTCTTGATCTCGGCAATGGCCTTACCAGGGTTAAGACCCTTAGGGCAGGCTCGGGTACAGTTAAGGATAGTGTGGCAACGGTACAGGCTCATCGAGTTCTCGAGGTTGGCCTTTCGCTCGGCGGTGCGCTCGTCACGAGAGTCGGCGAGCCATCGGTAAGACTGAAGCAGGATAGCGGGACCAAGGTACTCCTCAGAGTTCCACCAGTAAGACGGGCATGAAGTAGAACAGCAGGCGCAGAGAATGCACTCGTAGAGACCGTCGAGCTTGCGGCGGTCTTCCTTGGTCTGTCGGTACTCCTTTCCCTAATTATTTGGTCAGTAAAGACAGGCGCCTATGTGAGTAAGGGGGTCGTACATCTTCGGCAGGGGTATCGCGCTGGAGGTAGGGCTTGATGCTCTTGTACTGCTTGTAGAAATGTGTCAAATCAGGGACAAGGTCCTTGACGACGTAGGTGTGAGGAAGAGGGTAGATCTTGACGTCGGAAGAAGCCTCAGCGGGAATTCGGCCTGTATTGAGGTATTAGCACTTCGTCCTTGCAATTGTGTTTTGCCGCATGCGAGCCGGGTAAAAGGGAACATACACAAGCAAGCAAGAGTGTTCTGGCCGTTGATGTTCATGGCGCAGCTACCGCAGATACCCTCACGGCAACTTCGTCGGAAAGTCAGAGTAGGGTCGAGCTCGTTCTTGATTCGGATGAGGGCATCCAAAATCATAGGTCCAGTCTTGTTGAGGTCCAGGGTGTAGGTCTGAAGCTTGGGCTTCTCGCTGGGGGTATCGGGGTTCCATCTGTAGATCTGGAAAGACTTCATCTTTGACTCAGGCTCCTTGGGAGGCTCGCTGACCGAAGCCATAGAGCGAGTAAAGACAGTTCCGGGTCGAATGGCAGCCGTCCTTGAGACGGCGCCGAGAATTCGGGAGGAAGATCGAAGAGCAGCCATGGCGAATCGAGTGCAATGCAATTGAACCGGAGGAGAAGGACAGTCAAACTTCGCAATGTATAGTTAGAGCTGTGGTCGGAATTGGCAAGAAGAGATGCTGTTCAATCCCCTCCGATAGAGCTGAATTGTCGATATTCGCAAAGGGTGGCGTACCAAAGGATTCTCGTCGTCATGTATTGGGAGGCAATACCTTCCTCGGTTATTGCAGTTTACAATGGGACCTACGGCTTCCCTCTGACCAATCAGCAATTTGGGATTGTCAACTTCGGCTTTGGGTCTATCGGAACCGGCAGGAACGGCTCGTGAAAACACGTGACTCGGGGACTTAGATGTCGGATCAATAGCGGTTATCAATATTTGCGGAGATGAGATTCCGGCCAGCTGAGAAAAACTACAGTGTGGCTTGTGTGGCTGAAGAAGCTCTGCACCGCCTCCTTTATCTCACATTTTATGTGTGTCTTTGTTTCCGCGGAATTGGGCCATGCGAAAAAGGATATTGGAGGGGCCTGCCCAGGAAGATTAGATAACAGGTAGGTAATCGGCGCTCAACAACTTTGTTTCTCCGTTTCGCGATCCCACATCTCAGATGACACCAATTTTTTCTCTTACGATTTCTTAGGCAAAGATGGTTTCCTTGTGATTGCTATCTGCTTTTGAATTGTTACCAGTACTATTACTATCAACCACCCGCTGCTCGAAGCCGTCACTATTCGCATCGATTCTTGTCCTCGACATCCACTTCTTAGCCCTCCATGGCCACATCCTATAACCGACTTGCTGCGGCTTCATGGCGAACGCTTGCTAAAGGTTCGTCGCGTTACTTATACGACCCTTCGACTCCCTCGATCCTAATTGTCTTTCAGGTTCAACGCAATCCTGCTCCCGGCTTCGAGTTCATCCCCATATTGCAATGACCTCATCCTCACGATCGAAACTTTACTCCACCTCGACCGACGCACCCAGATTCTCTTATCATGTCGCCTCTTCTTTCATTGCCAAAGACAGACCATATGACCCTTCTACGCACGTTTTTCACTTCAATCCGTATAATCGCATTCAGCCCCCAAAGAACCGACGACCTTCCGCACGTCCCGAATCTGGACACGATGCTTTCTTTGTCAGCCGGATCAACGACTCCGGTTCGGTAGCTTTTGGTGTTGCTGATGGTGTAGGGGGCTGGGTAGACTCTGGCGTTGATCCTGCTGACTTTTCTCACGGGTTCTGCGATTACATGGCATTAGCCGCCCACGAGCATCAGACCAGCTCAGACCCTCCCTTGACAGCTAGGAAGCTGATGCAGAAGGGATATGATGCGATTTGCAACGATCGCAGTCTTCGCGCTGGCGGCAGTACAGCGTGTGTGGCTATCGCAGGAGCAGACGGAAATCTGGATGTCGCGAACCTTGGCGATTCCGGCTTTCTGCAACTTCGACTAAACGGTGTTCACACTTACTCCGAACCTCAAACCCACGCTTTCAACACTCCTTTTCAACTATCACTCGTACCTCCCAGCGTTGCTGCTCGCATGGCAGCTTTTGGTGGTGCTCAATTGAGCGACCTTCCCCGAGACGCCGATGTTACACAGCACACACTCCGCCACGGCGATGTTCTTGTCTTTGCGACTGACGGCGTCCTCGATAATCTCTTTAACCAGGATATTCTCCGAATAGCTAGTCGAGTTCTAGTCTCCACAGGTGCATGGGTTATGACCGAAGCCGGTGGTGTTCGCGTGACCGATACGTTGGATCCCCTGGTCGAGCTCCCCGATTCCTCCGAGGGCAAGCGAACGGTGACACTACAGAGCGCACTCGCTACCGAGATCGTGGCAGCCGCCAAACGAGCCAGCGTTAACACGAAACTCGACGGTCCCTTCGCGAAGGAAGTCCACAAGTACTACCCACACGAGAACTGGCACGGCGGCAAAGTCGACGACGTTTGCGTTGTGGTAGCTGTGGTTAACGAGATTGCTCCTGCTGTGAAGAGCAAGTTGTAATTTATTTTCTACTTGATTTTACGGCGTGATTTCATGATAGAGCAGAGGGAACCATATAAAGACGGGAACGCAAGCATTTGGCGAATTATTATCTTGGGACGTTTGGAGTCATTGATCCACATAGACGGCAGAGGACGCGCCACGGCTTGCTTGAATCATGGGGTTGTATATCGGTCGGCGTAAAGAAAAGGGGTTGCATATATATCTTTAATTATAAAAGTACTTCCTTCAATCAGCACACATTGTGATACCTACCAGTTCATTGAATAAGTTGAGCGTCGAATGTCGGGTTCTCCATATGTTTAACATCACCATCCCAAGCACGCATAATTGAGAAATGGTAGGAACGCTAACGTCATAAAACATATATAAAGCAGTAGCATAGAAACAGTTGCCAGACATGCACGTTCAACACTTATATTCTTTATATAATTCGTACTATGGTAATGCTACCAGTCAAAATATGTCCATGATGAGTTGAAGTGTAGGGTAATTTCGACTAGGTGCAGCTGGACCACAATGATGACATCACCAGCTCATGGTGTAAGAAAGCACATATTTCACCATCAAAGTTGGCAGAAATACATCTCCATGACAATTTTATATCAGATCGTTCGGTGTCAAATATGACAGATATTTATATCGTAAGTCTCACTCAAGCCTCGTCTTCCTCATCATGATTGCTCACGCGTCAGTAGGCTGGTGCTATAGCAGCATTTACAGTAGACGTCTTGGTCTACCCTCTTGATACAATCAAGACTCGTCTTCAGAGCCAGGATTACATTAAGACATATTCTACAAGCTCGAAGCAGAATGTCTATGCCATACGAGGTCTATACCAAGGCATTGGTAGTGTAGTGCTAGCTACTCTCCCAGCAGGTCCGTCTTATCATCCAACGTGAGGATTTACTCGGCTTACACAACTTACAGCTGGTCTATTCTTCTCTACATATGAGAGCGCAAAGCAAATTATTGGTAATGCGACGCCGTTGCCGCAACCTCTGGTTCACTCGGCAGCCTCGGGAGTGGCAGAGATGGCATCATGTTTAGTCCTCGCACCAGCAGAGGTCATCAAACAAAACGCTCAGATGCTGCAGAGCGATAGCCATGGGGCCGCACGATCTGGATCATCAACTTCATTGCAGGCATTCCGTCAGTTGGCCGGCGATGGTGTATCACGGCGTCTCTTTACAGGCTACACAGCACTCGTCGCACGAAACCTACCATTTACAGCACTTCAATTTCCCATCTTTGAGCATGTGCGCGAAACATATTGGAAGTCTCGAGGTTCTGGCGCTCCGGAGCCGGGGCTGGTTGAAACGGGGTTGGTGACGGGGTTAAGCGCTGGAAGTGCGGGATCGCTAGCGGCGTTTATAACAACTCCGAGCGATGTTGTTAAGACGAGGATGATGCTGAGTGCGGGAAACCAGAGTGAGAGTTCAGCGCAGGGTCAAAACGAGGTCGCGGCTAAGATGGAAGGAAAACGCCCAAAGAAGGGGGCGTGGGCGGTTTCGAAGGAGGTTTACCAAGAGAGGGGAGTGCGGGGATTCTTCCGGGGTGCGGCTCTGCGATCTGGGTGGACTATGTTGGGGAGTGGGCTTTATCTGGGGTCGTATGAGATGGCTAAAGTATGGTTGAGGAGAGGGAAGCCCGATGTAGAAGATGATGGCGCGTTGTAATGGAGTTAAGGTGCGAGGTTCGGGATAGACCAATTAGACGATTGCATTCAACGACATGATGCTAGATTCTCCAGTCAAATTCCTCACAATTGATATAAACATTTCGGAGAAATAACGTCAGTAATAACAATAAGCCTTACACCGCTGGTAACCAAGATCAACAAACAAGATCGAAGATCTCATGTCGACATCCTCGTGGCTTTTGACGTCTTCCGGGGGATTATAGCGACAGCCCGAAAGGAACGCGCTTATGAGAGCTTGCAGTCGCGAACTACAGCGATACGTTCAGGCTGTAGTATGTAAATTAGATGTCTGACACGCGCGTGTAAACAAAGAATGCCCAGCTCTGGAGATGCTCCGGTGATTTTGATATTGGCCGTGGTAGTAATCTCAAATTGTCCGTTGGGCGAGCTGTCGCCATTTTAGCGCCAACCACACATGTCACTGCATTTTGGCCTGCGCTAGTCTCGCATCTTTTTTAGCCAAGGAATCAGGGACCCCTGGTTACACGAAAGTGTGTTTCTATCTTTGTTCCGACTCCGCGTTTTCCTTTGCATGCCGAAACCGGGGAAATGGTTATCGGTACATTCGTTTGGCGGTGAGTCCCTGATTTTAAGAGTTTCCCCCTGTTGTTTGTACAACCGACTCTCGATTTCACCATGACTTGGCGACTTCGCGCCATAGATACATGTATCTAAACTGCGAGAGTCCGGTGTCGTCACGGAGATAGAGGCGAGCCCCCCTCCGAACTCTTGAATCTAGTAGGAGATGACTTGGCCCGTCTTCTGTGTGTATCGGTTCTTTCCAAAGCGAGGCATGCAGGATTCTTCCATCTTACAAATAAGCTCTGACTCAGGGCTTCCGTTTTTACCGGTCTAGGCCGAGGAATGTCATGTTTTGAGACGCCCGACCATCCGCACTAACAAACAATTACCGGCAGAAAGACCCTTTGACAGTCTTCACCGACCCACAAGTGCTACTTTGTTGTCGTCTGCCCCGGATGGTGTCATTTAGCACGTTATTCCAGGCTCGATGGCCTAAGAGGACGTAGAGAGACTCCGTAGAACAATAAAAGGCCGAGGGCTTGCCATTGTAGTCGTGTCGTCCTGACTCGTAGTTCTTCCATACCCATCCCTAAAATCTCTGCCATTGCCTGTTGAGATTCCTAACCAAGATCATTTTCACTGAATCAACAACCTCCACTCTGATTTGACCGGTATTCGACACAATCAACCCCAAACCAAATATCTTTAGCCGTTGTGGAAGTTACAATGGCAGCTGCGGACGTTCAAACAGCCCCTAGCGCGGCATTTGATGTCTTTACCAAGACGGGTACTCAAGTCGATGTGAGACAAGTCAGCCCGGAACTTGCTGGATACAACCGATTCCTGGTACAATCGCCGTACACTGAGCAAGAGCATTTGCTTGATCTCGAAACTCTTGACAACGAAAACGCCCTTCTTGCGCGGGCCCTGGGTCGATTCCAGGTTCTTCGCGATGACTATGCGACGGCGTCCTACACAGAATCTTTCAACTGGTCGGATGTGATTGAGGAAGTAAAACGTCTTGCTGTCGAGTCTGGCAAGGGTTTCAAGGAGACGTCATTCTACATCGTGGCATTCCGGTCACGGATTAAGAAGACAACCGAATATGCTGACCTTGGCCGTCTTGACAAGGGGGCGCATGCTGAGGCTGTGGCGAGCGGTGGCTTTCTGAAGTGAGTCGCAAAAACTTTCTTGTTCATGACTCTTGCATATTGACATGGAATAGGTACTGGTTCGGAGAGCCTGACTCAGAGCTGGCCAACTTGGCGACTTGCATTTGGCGGTCCCGAGAAGATGCTAAGAAGGGCGGTACAGGCCCAGCTCATCGAAAAGCTGCGGGAGCTACTCGTTCCATGTATGCATACTGGAAGATTGATCAGCACCGACTCATCATTCGAGACGACGTTGAGAGCTGGGAGATCATTCCCTGGCAGGAGTGAAGCAACCGTTTTTGAAGTCCCTGGAAGTCTTCCAGTGACCTCATACGGCGCCGGGGTGATCTGGATTTGAGTTTAGAATAACAAGCCCGTGCATGGAAATGCAGAGCACTTTTGTTTTGAGTTTGGAAATATAAAGGATAGGATGGGCGAAAAAGGAACAGGCGTTTATTGGAAAACAATAAGTACTGATTAGATTTGGGTAACGAGCTATGATAGACGGTCCAAGGAAAATAAAATTGTTGATTCTTATAATACAACCGAAGTCCGAGCTGCAAGAGTTGAATGTCCAGGTAGTCCGGGACAGCCTTGAGACGGGTACTTCAGTTGGATATCAGTAAACTCCAGAAGAACTTAGTCAGAACCAATATAGAAATTAAATGAGATATTAAAAACTTATCCTAAGTTTAGGTGATATTTCATCTCTATTCTTATACCTTAGATAAAGAAACCTTGATATCAAATCTGTTTATTTCTTAAGTTTTTTTGGACTGCTTCATATCGAATGAACGCTGAGAGATGAGGGCTGGGTGTGATAGCGGAACGCATCGCAGGAAGAATCACGAGAACGATAAAGACGAACATCTGTCTTGCAGCGGCCTGAAGCGAAACTGATAGTTATTTCCAATTAAAGGACATCTCTTTATCTCGTCGTTCGCTTGGTGGTGATAGATAGTCGTTGGCTGGACTCTACAACGTCGCCGGCGCGGGATATATAATCTGCCGAATCTCACCGCCCGTACATCCCACAACGCCCACAAATGATACACGAATTTTGATATTCCCACCTTAAGAGTTTCGAGGCCGCCTTGCAACACCACCCGTCCCTTTCGCGATCGCCCTCCCCGTATCTCGTGGCCCTGTGAATACCAATTTTGTCAATATGGCGGACGCTCCCAACGATGCGGCTCCTGCTGCTGCTCCTGCTGCGCCTTTCCAGGCCGTTCAAGTCGAGGCTTTGGTAAGTTGAGCATGCCCCACCTTTGAGACCCCCCTCTTGAAGTAGGAGATGGGAACTGACCTCAGTTCGTGGTGTCTAGGTTATCATGAAGATCGCCAAGCACTGCTCTTCGGCTTTCCCTTCTATCGCGACCGGATCTATTGTTGGTATGGAGCGGGATGGTCTCCTCGAAGTCACCAACACGTTCCCTTTCCCTACCGTCGACCCCGCCACTACCGATGGACACCAGAACGATGCCTCGCAGCTCGCCGCTGCCGCTCCCCGACAGAAGGGCAACATCGCCTACCAGAACGAGATGATTCGACACCTTAAGGAGGTCAACGTCGATGCCAACAACATTGGCTGGTACATCAGCGCGACCATGGGCAACTTTGTCAACCTTAACTTCATCGAGAACCAGTTCCACTACCAGAGCGCCAACGAGAACACCGTCGCCCTCGTTTACGATGCTTCCAAGAGCTCTCAGGGCAATCTGACCTTCCGGGCTTTCCGCTTGAGCCCTGCCTTCATGACCGCCTACAAGGAGGGCAAGTTCACAACCGAGATGTAAGGCGATGCTGTATGTTGCTGGTGGTGACAAAGATACTAACCAATAATAGCCTGCAAAAGTCCAAGCTCACCTTCAAGGACATTCTCGCCGAGGTCCCCGTCAACGTCCACAACTCTCACCTCCTCACAACCTTCCTCCACCAGATTCCCTCCGCTCCCGTTAAGGGTGATATCGAGCAGCCCACATCGCTGGCCGACCTCAACCGCAGCGCTCTTGAGCCTCCTCTGTACCCCTCTATCGACAACTTGGACCTTGCGATCGACCCTTTCCTGGAGAAGACTTGCGATCTCCTGCTCGAGAGCATCGAGTCTCACTACACCGACCTCAACAACTTCCAATTCTACCAGCGACAACTCGGCCGTGAACAGACCAAGATCACACAATGGCAGACCAAGCGCAAGGCTGAGAATGCCCAGCGTGCTGCTGCTAAGCAGTCTCTTCTGCCTGAGGACGAGTGGCAGCGACTGTTCAAGCTCCCTCAGGAGCCCAGCCGACTGGAGGGTATGTTGAACGCGAAGCAGGTAGAGCAGTACAGCAAGCAGGTGGATGGTTTCACGGCCAACGTCAGTGCTAAGATGTTTGCCGTGCGGGAGGATCTGTTGCCAAAATAGACGGAGAATGGGCGAGACGGGGTTCAAAATGTCTCGAGGGATCTCAGGAATATGAGACGCTCAGTGATGGTTTGCATTGGCGGCGTTCCGGACAATGTGGAATATAATCGAGTGCTGGTCTAGATTTTAAAGCGTTGAGAAAGAGAGGAGCACTTGATGAGCACACATGATGGACTAGCCTGACGTTGATGGTGATGTTGAAGAGTTATGAGGAGGGCATGGCTCCAGCCTTGGTCATTAAAAGTCGACTTCGTAGATAGCGCTTGGGGTTCGAGAGAAATCCCGAGTAAAGGCACAGCTCCTCTTTGCTACAGCCTTTACTAAATTTATGACATTTTTACAAATTTATACATTCTTATCCAAAAATCTGAAGAATCGAGAGAGTTTACAAGGTCATGCTTCATAATAATGCCGCAATTAGTGATCTTAACTGAACTAATTAGCAGAGCAAGCCCGGATTATTGTCGAACTCCTGGGTAGCTAGGACAGTTGCGGCTATTATATAGCAGCCAGACTGATATCAAACTGTATCAGATCTGCCTTGGCTGATCTATAGGGACAAGAAAATTACTAGAAGAAACCATTCCTAATGCAAGTATGTGCCATTATCTGGCTGTCTTGGTGCAACGTAATGTCGAGACCAAAGAGGTGGCCTTTAACTTGAACATCCAATCTCTGATCAGTACATTCGGGCGTAGTAGGTAGCTTGGAGGGTGATCAATGACCCGTAGTATTCGCGTGAAGCGGTTCTCGGCTTCCGAGCGGGGAATATCAAGGGTCAGCTTGCATTGGTTACGCTGAGAGTTATGCAACGGCTCGAGTAAAGAGACAACTCAGGGTGATCAATTGACAAAACAACATAGCTAATCCTAAGAGCAAAACAACTCAGCTAAACTTGCCCACTAGTTGAACGAGAAAAATCAACGTGCCCGGTCTCCGTCCGTATTCGTACAAGACAAGACCTGGAGGAGCTTCCCATCATGAGAAAGCTCCTCTTTATTTTTTTCTCTGGTGGATTCTCATTAGGGGACGCCGAGTCCCTGAGCTCCACTCGGGTACCTTTTGGCGCTTCAATCCTTTCAGAGGTACCATTCTCAAGGCCCAACCGACCACCCGATTAAAAGTACCGTCGACTCGAGTAGCTGTACAATTCCTTTCTGCCCCGCCTCATGGTTCGCCGTCAATGGCAACAAGAAAATTCTGCCCCTCATTTTGCCGTTTTGACCGCCTGCGAAAACCCCACCTGCCCTGGTCAACCCCTCCCCCTCTAGCCCCTCCAAAGGCTCTCAGCCCATAGCAGCAGGCCATTGCCCCGCCCCAACTTATCTCGTTGTCTAGGTAGGTAGTCGTCAATCTTTCTTTGACTTCTACTACATATTCCTCCTCTTCCCGTTCACTTACCTCTCTCTTCTTTTCCTCTCTTTCTCTTCTATTCTCTCTTCTTTCTTCTCCTTTCATCCATCCTCTCACCCTTCATCCATTCATCATGTCTGCTCCCGCCAACAAGTTCAAGGTCGCTGACCTTTCTCTTGCTGCCTTTGGCCGCAAGGAGATTGAGCTCGCTGAGAATGAGATGCCCGGTCTCATGCAGACCCGAACCAAGTATGCTGCCGACCAGCCTCTTGCCGGTGCCCGCATTGCTGGATGTCTTCACATGACCATCCAGACCGCCGTCCTCATCGAGACCCTCACTGCTCTCGGTGCTGAGGTTACCTGGACCAGCTGCAACATCTTCAGCACCCAGGAC
>JAASAY010000037.1:0-42747 GCA_014822085.1 Fusarium stilboides
ATTCAATGTGTTCTTTATCATAGTTGAAGGCAGGACCTTATTCTAAAATAAGGCCGAAAGCACCACAAGTAGTTATTCAATAGCTGATGATGAAAGTCATATCAAAGAAAGGATGTCGTAGTATTCACATCTGGTCAGATATTACGAACCACAATGCTTTTTCCCAGCATATCTACTCAGGCTTCCGACCATAAACTACCCGCTGTCGATAGAAAGGATGGAAGTTGCCCGAGCGAATCTCGCGCCGAAGCTGAGCGCAATACAAGGAGACCTCCTCCTTAGACCACCCAAGAACCATGTTTGCCATAAACAGAACATATCCTTCATAGTCCTGTTCCAGAGCAGCCTGAGCAAATTGACCAATCTCTTTGAGTCGAGCATCCTTAGCCCATCCTCCGATAGGCGCCTGAATTAAAGTCAGTATTTAGCTCGAACAACGCACAAGTAGTCAAATGTATACCTTCAAGTCCCAAACTTTGATATCGACGAAGCCAGCGTCTTCCATGTACTTGATCTGAAGGTCCTTATCGATAATCTCAAATGTGCGATTTAACTTCTTTCCTCCTTCGATAAAGAATTTACCCCATTCGTTGATCGCGCAAGTTTCGGTCACGCTACCGTCGTCGCTCTCCATTCGAGGGGAAGCTTCGTAGCTTTCAACCCAGCCGCCGGGCCTACAAACCTTGAAGGCTTCTTTGAATAGAGCGGACCAGTCGCTGATGCTTCCGTACAGATAACGCATGTGCACGTAGTCGAATGAGTTCGGTTCGAAAGTCCATTCCTGGGTACAGTCTTCAATCTCACTAGTAACGTCAGTGCGGACCACAGTTAGCGAGTTGATAATGGCTTCTTACAACTTCAAATTCGGCGGGACCCAGCCGGGTTGGATGGGGGAGATGTCGGTTCCAACGACTTCGGCGTTAGGATACTCATCGGCAAAGTCGCTGTGGCTAAGTCAGTCAAGCTCTTAGTCCTACCGAAGACTGCCCTACATAGCCCAAATACCTGCCATACTGATTAGTCTCGTATCTGCGCATCAGAATGGCTTTACTCACCCGTTCCTGTTCCAACATCCAACGCGCTCTGATGCTTTAATTAGCGATGATCCTACCAAATCGGTTATGCTCTGGGATGAATTACGCACTTGAATATCATCTTTTAGCGGAGCTAGGTGTAGCTTTCCTTTCATCGATAGCGACAAAAGATGGTGGCTATGAACAGTTAGCGTCTGGCTCATGGACTCGAATGACTAGGCACACTGACTTGATATCCATGGATTCATTGTGATGCTCATCGTTTGGCGTCCTGTCAGATATTAGCTCCAGTAATTCGGCTCTTATGCGATGTTCGTACCAATACTGGGCATTTCCCCGCTCAGAGTGATATGTTCGCCCATGGATTGTACGATAGTGGAGAATACTCGATGAAATTGACTCAGTTGAACTCGCGACATCATCTCCAACAGCTGAGTCCGCATCATCCTCTTGGGAAGGATCCTGCTTCACATTAGCATGTGTTGTAACGGCTGCCGAATCTAGCTTACTTCAGCAGTTAAGGTGGCCCAATGCTGAGCATCGTGAAACCCTTCGGCACCCTCCGCGGTCTCTGCGGCCTCCGCAGGGGCTTGTTCAGCTGGGGTTTGCTCAGCCGGGGTCTGCTCCGCCGGGGTCTGCTCAGCTGGTGGCGACGATGAAGCGGGCGCCCTTTGAGGAGAGCTCTTTTCGGTTGATTTGTCTCCCATTTTGTCGAACAAATGAGAAAGATTGTGTAACCAACAGACTCAATCGAGGGAACAAAGGGAATTGAGACAGAAAGGGCGGAAAACCCGACAACGCAATTATGTTACAACGTAGGAGCACGAGCGGAGCCATTGGGTCTGCTGATTAAGACCCCTGGCAGGTTATCTCCCTGTATTCGAATCATTGCCCTGTTGAGGTTCCCGGTGGAGCGGCGCGACCCTGTCCATTGCGTGCCACGTCACTCCACTAAGGTAGCAGCTCGTGCTGACGAAATTCAGGACCTAATAATTTACGCGACTCCGATGACTTGCCTGCCTACCCTATAGTATTAATGATATCTTGCCTTATTGAAAGATCGAAATGGAAAAAAAAAAAAAAACGAGGCAACCGCTAATGGACCGGTACGGATTAATATACATCTCGAACAGGAATCGACAATTTGATCGATAGAAAACAAGTTTATCACGTAAAAAGCACTTATGAACTAGATACCAAGCTGATCGACAGATAGTGCGGAATTTTAAATCATAGCTCGCAAGGCTTGGGGGTTGATCATCCAGGCGCCTCCGAAGGCTGTAACTATGACATGTAGGAAAGGGTAGACAAAACAGTAAAAAGCATTTACAGACTCGGTTCAAACGTCCCCACATCACAAATATCAGTGTTTACTGGACCACCTCACTTTTAAACGATTATTAAGTTCACATAGGAATCAGCAAGCTGCATAAAAGATTTAGTAACAATAGTGTGTGAGTGAATCTTTTGTGTTTGCGAACGATAACAATTTGGAAATTGTTTACATAAACAGTCAAGTTGCCACCGGAAACATATGGAAATCGGAGGCTGCGGCAGTGACTAACAGCTGCCAACGAGTGAAAAACAAATCCCCTAATGAATGTTCCCAACAACATCGACTCCCCACTGTTCTCTTCTCTTGCTCCCTTTCTTTCTTTCACCGGCTAAATCAGCAAAGTCGATTTCATTTCATTCTTGCTTTCTTTGCATCTTGATTGCTCATCAAATCTTGACAGTCATTTTCTCAGATCCTCTCTTGGACCATCTGATAGAGCTGGCTCCGCGTTCCCACTCGGCATCTCCGTACTCTAATTTGAGGAAACACTGGCTTGTGTTACACTTCTCGCGGATATCACCGGTGAGTACTCCAGCACGGACGCTTGACTACACTGAGCACATTGTTGATCTCTCTAAAGCGCTCGTTAAGAGATGGCGATGCACCCTTGCTGGACCCAGCCGTTAGATTACGGTAAGTTTTGCGCTTCCATCCTGTCGGCGTCTCTATAAGAAGGCTTAGCTAACCCATCTTGCTGTCTAGGTTTCGAGGATCTCGACCGACTGTACCCACGCCGCATGCCCTCGTCACTGCCAGATGTCCCTCCGGTCCCGAGCAGCGAGGCCAGCTCGTCTCTGGCCAGCTTTGACACAGCTCCCATATTCGAGACGAAGATGATCACCAGGAAGGAGGCTCTCGAGTAAGCAGGAGACCTTGTTGACATGATCGACGTCCTTGGCTTCGACCAGGAAAGCCTGAAGCCAAAGATGAAAGAATGGCTGAGCGAGCCTGTCTTTCGAGTTTTACCACGGGACTTGAAACGGCGAGTCACAGATTGGTGTCATAAGCACGGTGATGATCTTCGTCGCGTAATTCCCCGTGACCTTCGCCATTACGACCTCACGCAATGGGTGTGGGAGGCCAAGATTCAGGACACACGAAAGGATAAGGGGTGCGGTCTTGGAGCTGACATTCTCCGGTCCTACGTGGCCGAGTTGAAGCCACTGCGAAAGGGACTACCAGAAACAGAGCGTCGAGTTGTTGTCAACAAGGTCCGACAAGGAATCAACCTCTTTGCCGACTATCACGACGAGAAGGTTAAAGCCATGGAACGAGAGACCCAGGCACTTCTACAGAGAGAACGTGAAACCATGGCCACCGAGCCCAGCGCTTTTCTCACTGCACTTGAGCTTCAGAAACAGGCCGTGGACGAATAGAAGGCGAACATGGTATCTGCTGTCGAGAAGATGCAAGCTGAGCTACGTCAGGGCCCTCAAATGTTTTCTTTCATTGAGAAACATTGGCATCGGAGCATCAGCGAGACTGGCACTGTCCCTGAACACCTCCGCGTGCTTGTAAAGTATCACTGCAACTCAGATGAGGCATATTGTCTGACTCAACTGGAAGCTGCTTTCCAGCCTGAAGACGTTACAGACGCGGGAGATGGCGATCAGTCTTCTTGTAAGTTTCTTCTCTCCCCAATGTTTGACCTTCCCCAATGTTTGATCTTGAACCTGATAGCATACCAACGCAGGAATTGTCTTTGCCAAAACCGTTGGAATTACGAGACTTTGTGCATCAACAACCGAAACGAGTTTTGTGGTATTCTCTACGGGAACGCCTACGGACATCGAGATGGCAATGGTACATGGTTGAGAATGAGGCCTGGAATACAGGTCTCTACAACGACGATCAAGACCCTGGATTTTTCTTGTCTTTGAATGAGTTATTTATAGACTGTTCAAGTCTTCTTCTAGCAGCGCAACAATACCGCAGTAAAAATCGTGACGGTAGTCTTCATCCTCCAAATTAAAATCTTGCGTTTGAAATTCACCATCAATGCAACGACGCACCGCGCTGCCATAATTAGAGCTAGTCTGACACACTTCACCCAAAAGTCGTTGTGCCGTCATGTAATTGGACAGAGGCCGAAGGTCGTTGCCGAGCACTTCGTTTGGTGTCTGGAGAGACTCGATAGTATGGCCTTGAAGAAGCTCAATAAGCAAAACACCGAGAGCTAGCAGCTTTGGGGTTGGAATCATTGGAGCCGCATTTGATCTGCCTTCTGAACTGTGTCTTTCGACCATTAGGAAGGCTTTTTCGTAGTTTGCGAAATTACCACTTTGGATAAAGAAGATATTCCGGCTATCAGGTAAGGTAGACATCCATGGAGTCTTGTAAAACTGCAGTACGCTTGTTGCGACAAAAACTGCAAGTTGAAGCCGCTGCCTGTACGTCAAAAGGTTTTGTCCAGTGCGACATTCTAGAATCTCGCGTAAAGAAATCATTTGCCAATTATGACCTTCTGGCGCAGACCAGGCTGAAGAGTAGACTTTATAACTTCTTGCGTCGCTGGGTGACTCATCAGAGATCACTCCCAAGCAGGCCAATTTCTGGGTTATTGGTGCCTTGCTTAGTTCACCGCAGAGGTTTATGCTCGACTGAAGTCCAGGCGGAGTAGGTCTTGACGCTTCAATGGACATGTTGGCCATCAAGTTTGTAACCAGAGGGGGTTTCACCTCAGTTACGGTAGTCGTCGAGCTGAATCGCGACATTGAAAACCTGACAGACTTTTTCTTTTGCTTTCTAGGGTCTATTATGGCTTCGACTGTTTTGGACGGGAGGTTGGACGTCTGAGATGACTTAGGTAATAGTGGACTTGCTTTTATGAGAAGCTCCTCCCATTGCTGAATATTTGCTTCGGTAGATGAATGTTCCTTGGACTGCATTCGATTTCGAGAAAAGGCGAGATGAGTTTCCAGGCTCTGGATGACCTCCTCGTCATCGGCGGGAGTCATCTTATCTGCGCATCTTGACAGACGCATGGAGACTTGATGTTCGCACGAGCATTTCAAGCTGGAGTAAACAGCGCGGTAGATGCTCGAAGCAAGGTTGCGAAGGATGCTGAGAAGCCTGACGCGGGACCTCACCCGTCTTTTTGGTTCCAGCTCGATGTTCATTGTCGCCAGAGATTCGAGGTTTGAGACGCCATCCCTAATGGTGGTTAATTGGTCAGCGTACTCTGACCGACTCAGAGCAAAGCTCATACGTTTGAGCTCCTTCGATGCTAGTGACTTGTCCGACCATGTTATCTGTAGACTGTGTTAAAAGAGTACGGTACAAGGATAAGGTTACTTACGCCGGCTCCGTTTCCTAACTTCTCGTTTATTTCCTCAGTCGCGGTCTGAATATCACTTAGCGTCCACTGGAAGACGTCCCATGACTTCCACAACCTAGCCCGAATTTCTCTCTGGGTCTCATCTTTGAGCCATAGATCTCCACCTGGGTTCTCCACCATAGCATCAATTCGAGACGGGGGAACTATACCGTCTAGCAGTTTTTCACAAACATTCTGAAGTTTGACGCGCTCCGTCTCGAGATTGCGAATCAGGCTCTGGAGCTCCCTCTCATACTTTCTGTACCTTTGTATCACGCGTACTCCGTTTTTGTAGTTCTCAAGCGCCGAGACCACTAGAGGAATACTCCCCAGTACTGCCCCCGCGATCTCAAAGCCAGACATCACTCTGGATTCCACCCTGAGCCAAGAAGATGAAGAGTGCGAGAGGCGGCTGAAAGAGGCGGGAGAGAGCGGGGTAAGAATGATGAACTGTCAGAATTGATCATCTGCAGGTCGAAATGCCGTAGTACCTCACAGTTCAGCCAATTAATTCATCACAAAGGGAGCCCCCAATCAGACGTCATGCTGGGCATATCAGGCTCCCATCCCACCTGCCAAAATTCGACGTCAGCATGGTAGTTCGATCACCGCAACCTCGATTGATTAACTTCGCCGCCACATAAAATGGAGGATGACAGCATCGCGAACTCGGTCCGAAACTCCCTTCAGTCATTCCAGAAACTCATCTCGTTAGCTCCGACGAGCTGCGATGTCTCTTACCAAGCACCATTGACCTCCATCAGCGAAGAAGAGGCTCGTTTCAAAGTCTGGTCTGGCAACATCGGCGCCCACAACTCAGGGCGACGGTCTCTACAATACCGTCTCCGAGATGCGTCTCACTTGCAAAACCAAATAGTTGCGCTTCTGCGAGACTTGATACAACTTCTAGAGGACGCGGTGGCTATCGTCGCAGGTGACAGGGTCCCTTGGGATCAGCTTGAAGATAACGAAAGCTTGTGTGACGAGGCTCTCCCAGCGGACACGGAAGCGGACGATGATGGATTACCCACAACTGAGATGGCCCAAATAGCTGCGGACGTGTCAGATGTCGTCAACTGCCTTCTACGGTTAAGCGTCGCTATTAGAAACCCGGCTCCTCACGACCGCTTCGCCACATTTGTCCCGATTGAAGCCTCGCATTACGAGCCATTCGACATTCAGCATGTCAAATCGAAATTCGGAATGATAGAGCCATTCCTTACTGAGAGATTAGGGAAAGCTATATCGAGACGACGACAATACTTCAAATACCGTCAAAGCCATCACCTAAAACTCTCACATGGCCTGGACGTCTTGGAGCAGAAAGATTGCGAGAGTACTATTGCGAGCTCGATACCAGGTCATGCCAAAGCCGCTCGATTCAATCTGACGTCAATGGATGAGGATGTCGCTTCCGATTCTGGGGTCACACAGACATCATTTGCATCTTCCAGCGCAGATACCGAGAAGATCCGCATCCCTCCGCTTCCCGGAGAGGCTGAGAATGGCCCCTTTGAATGCCCCTTCTGCTATATGATGATCATAGCTACCAGTACAAGCTCGTGGAAGTGAGTATCGCCTGGTAATCAAGATCTAGTAAAATAATGACTGACATCCAGTGTTCAGGAGACATGTTTTTGCTGACCTTCGACCCTACGTCTGCCTTTCAGAAAATTGCACAGCGGCGGAAAGAGAGTTCACCAGGAGGCATGAGTGGACTCTACACGAGATACAAAATCACTGGAAAGTTTATTCCTGCCCGTCCTCATGCGGCAAATCTTTCCAATCAATGTCTCGGTGCAGGGATCATATCACAAAGACCCACCCAGATGCTTATCAACCGAACCAAATTGATGCAATAATAGCTCTCAGCACCAAGTCAGTGAGGATCGAAGATGGGCTGCCTTGTCCTATGTGCCAGGAAACTCTCTACTCAGTCAAAGAGTATCAACGCCACGCAGGCCGACATCAGGAGCAGCTTGCGCTCTTCGCCCTTCCTTCGATATCATCCCTAGAAGACGGAGAAAACGTCGAAGAGGATAGTGTCTCAAGCCAGAGTGATGTCGCATCAGAAGATATGGTGAAAGATGGAGGCAAGTTACATGAAGATCTTATCAAGGAATTTAGTCACTCTCGGGATGATTTCGAGGAAATTCGCCGCCGCCTGGCGTTGCATAAGGGACACACCGATGAAGATACTCGTCGTCTGGCGAGACATGAGAGGGAGAAGGTGGAACTTGCGCTGCGAGAGCGAAATCAACCAGACCTCTACGAGCCTTATAGCGATAATAATTTCATTGGAGACGTCACTCCAATACCGGATGGACTCGATTTGGACGTCGACGGAATCTCTCGACCTCTTGATCACAGCCACAAATCCATCCCTCAAGATTGTAGCGATTCCAACTCTCATGCTCCAGGAGCCGTTCTGGACAATCCCTACCAAGACTCTGCCCCAATTCCAACTGGAGCCGATAATAGCCCGCCTATCGCCTCCGAAATTGCACAGCTAGAGACACAGTTTCGTACGAAGAATCCCAATTTGTCCCTTGAGCAGGCGCGCCTACTAGCTACAGAACATATGACCCGTGCTACGTTAGCTCAGCGCCGGCCTGCGGTGAACGCTGCCGATGGCAATCTTAACGACCAACGAGAAGCAGAGATCTTCAATCCCATCGAGGAGAAGTCAAAAGTTGTCGAAAGGCAGAAAGAAGCCGAGGAGACTCTCCATTTGCGAACGGAAGCTACAATAGAGGCTCAAGGGGGGGTTACTGTGAAAGAAACCAAGAGGGTTAGACCTGAGACAGAAGAGAAAAGCTGGGAGGAAAGGATAGCTTCGGAAAGTGGTACCCCAGCTTTAACGGCCGCCATAGAAAAGCCACGTCGGGAGTTTGGAGCCGAGGCAGCAGCTGCTGTACACAAGAAACAAGAGACCGCTAGGATCCGAGGACAGCAGAAAGCGGAGGCAGCCCCGGGGATGACCGACTCGGATACAGACGAGAAAACTTCAGTCATCTACAAAGAGCTGGTACCTCAAAGCCACCAAGGAGAACGATCCAATACCAGAAACAACTCGAATCCCGAGCCGATCCCTGGTGGCGTGGTTGGTGTTGTAGTGAGCGAGGAGCGTGCCGAGGCGATGCGTCGAGTGGTTCCCAGCCATGGCTTCCAGCCAATACCCGATACTAACAATGCTTTTAATTGGACGGTAGAGCCTAATCAGCCAGCTACTATGCCTGAATTCTATATCACTCCTGGGATACAGCCGCCGATGCCTTACTCACGCCCGCAGACACCTCCTCAAGAGCCTGCCACTTTGGCAAGCGGCGAGGCTAGCAACTCCGAGCCCGACTCCCAGGACCTCTCTGCCAGAGCAAAGACACTCAATACGCTGCGTAATGAGTACCCACGATGGATTCACCCAAAGACCGAAGACGGAATGGCAAGGCGGCTAGAAGAGTTGGCATCTGGCCGGAAGGATTCTGACAAAGAAGTGGGCGTCAAAGAAGAATCCGAAGGTATAGGCGAGCCATTTGATCGTGATCCCACCTCAAACTTATCTGAAGATCAAGTCCAAGGCCGTGTGTCGTCTCCTTCTCATCAAGCGGATGAACGCGCGCCTCGTCAAGGTGTGCTCAAGCAGCCAACAAGCCACTTCCCCGAAGACTCCAACCCCACTCGCGAGGGCGTCTCGCGTCTAAAGGACAATGAAAAAGCTAGAGAAATCCCTCCAGGAGCCAAATGGACCAAGATCAGGAGGAAGATTGTAAGCACTGAAGTTTTAACAATTGGTGGGGAAAGGTTTGAAGTTCGGGAAGACTTTATTATTGTTCTCCGGCCACTGAGCCACGAGGAAATTCAAGCGTATGCCGATTCGACACGAATACTACGAGGTAAATCAGCTTTCTACATTTTTCTTTATTCCCAGATTTTCCGAACTATCTGCTAATTGTGATCAAAGAGCGTAGAGCTAGGGGCTTAGGACGTGGAGATACTGAGCCGACAAATCAACCCTGAGATTCAAATAAATATATGTTCACCACGTCGGGTCTTCCTCCCCAGGCACAAAAGTAGGGATAGCTCAGAGACATACA
This sequence comes from Fusarium stilboides, assembly GCA_014822085.1. NCBI lineage: Eukaryota > Fungi > Ascomycota > Sordariomycetes > Hypocreales > Nectriaceae > Fusarium > Fusarium stilboides. The sequence continues at coordinate 9,781 of JAASAY010000037.1, forward strand.
AACAAAGAGAGCCACGTTGAGTTGTCGCTTTGCTCTTCTCTAAAAAGACTAGAATCTCATGTGATGAGGAAATTGATAGAAGGATATTTTTGATCACGGTTCTATTGTAATTGATGCTGATAATTTGTTGGGACCGTTGGACACTATTCTAGGCCAACTACTTCTGCTTTACCTTTACCTTTAAGTAGCCTTCCTATCCTCCCCCTTATTGTTGACTTTCCATCTTCTTCCAGGTTTCCCTCCTGACCTGTGTATTCTTCCTCCTCTGGGGTACCCGAGCCATCCTCCAAACCTCGGATGAGGTCATAGATTCCAATCCTCAGCGTCGAATCTGGCTGGTCTCTTCTGTTGAGTGCTGCTGCTTTGAACCTTTGAAGTGAGCTTGAGCCCGACACTTGAGAAGAGCGTGAAGACCGAGACGCCAAGGATCTGGCGATAGTAGGGTTTCCATTCAACGCATTCAAGTATATATGATGGACAGATAGAGATGTTCTTAAATAAGATGAAACACTTGAAGAACCGAAAGACGGCGGATATCGGCCCCCTTCGACATATATGATGGTATCTCTCTGGTTGGGAGAGGATAGTTGCTCGTGCTGCTGTACTAGCCAGCTCAGAAACTCATTGTCAGTCGATGCACGTCGAGTGTCGCTGGGATTTGCTTTTAAAGCTGCTACCTCCTTCAGTGACGTAGAAGTAGGAGTTGCTGAGCGGCTGCTTCTGCTGGCCAGGACTGATTTGAGCGCTTCCATCTGATAAGTCTGAACTTCTCGAGCGAGGGGGCTTTCGCGAGTAGCTGGTGGAGACCATGAGAAATGCTCAACAAATTGTCTGACAAACTCTCTTTTGACATGTTCTGGTGTGAACAAGCTATCATAAAGAAGTGCTTGAATAATATCACAATAAAGTGATGTGTCTGAGGGCTGAAGTTCCAGTGGGCCATTGTTAGGCTTAGACACAAGTAATGACCTCAGAGCGATCATTCTGCTCACAATCATCAAGAAGTGTGTCGCGGATATTGTAGGAAGGCTTTGACCCCAAGGAAGAGGGGACTCACGTTCCAGTTGTATCTGCTTCCAAAAGTAGGTAAATAGGATACTGGATTTCTTCCAAAGATAGAGTGGACTTTTTTGAAGCGCCAGATCGCTCATTTTAGTTGGTTTCATCCCCTTGACTTGCTCTTCATCATAGCCTGGGAAGGTCCACTGTAACGGGTTGAGATAGTAGGTATCGCTCAGGGTGCGCCAGCAGTGGGTAAGACACTGCTCCATATCCGATGCGAACAATCCGTTATCCCATTTGAGTGAATTAAGTAAGCCCTCTGGGATATTGTGATCTTTTCTTCCTTGAAGACGGAGCAATGTCCAAAGGTCTATCGATTCTGGACCAAGTGTGTCGAAAGTGTTTGTAAAGTTTCTCGCTTTATCAAGATGTTTCTGTACCAGACTGGTATCTCCACTTCTATGCGCATAGATCTGCGCAAGGTGACGATGGAATAGGAAGGACTGCATGCGACACATCTCAACCTCATCGGAAGGGCAGGGGTTAGGTTCCTCTCCAATCAGAGGATCGTTGCTCATCTTAAGCTCAGACTCCATCATCACCCTCACGACCTCAGAGGTCCGTCGTGTCTTAGCAGTCCTTGCCATGTCGAGCATCCTGGCACGTCGCTGTTTGGCCGAAGATGTTTTGTAATGAAAAGGAATCGAGATCTTGCAGTAGTAGCTGAAGGCTTTAGTGTAGCGATAGCAACAAGATAGATATTCTGCTGACAGCTTGTCATCGTACATATACTGACAGGATGAATTTGCTTCTATGGTCGATGGGGTAAACGTGAAGTCACTGCCAGTAGCGAAATCCAGTTGCGTTTGGGACGAGCTTTCTGCAGTGGTGTCGCCTGACTCGCTTCTGGGTTTCGGTCGCTTCAGTGGGCGGCGAGGAAGAGGTGAGGAAGGGCCATGGGCTGTTATATCACTCCTGCGACTGCTGGAGCTTGCGACACTTCTTCGGCGTTTGCTCGACTCATTTGTGAGTGTAACTTCTTGGTCCGTGAAGTCATCCACAGTGGCCGTGCAGGATGGCTCGTTACTGGCAGGTTCGCTAGGCGTGCTTTGACTGGTCGTCTCATTCGGTGATCGGCGAATAGAAAGGCCTCCTCGAGGCTGCTTGTGGAAACCCCAACGTCTCGTTGCTTTTGAGAGCTGATCTGGGCTACGGACAACAACGTTAGCAGAGAAGGTATATGGAAGACGACGCACTCACGATAGGGTGAAACTCAAATTTGTTTTTAGGTAGTTGATTACCTGGTCGCGAGTATAATTTTGGGTCAAGTATAGATCGCCAATCAGCTCTTTGTGTTCGTCCACTGCTTTGTCTGACAGCCCAGCAGCTCGGGGTGCACGGCTGTGGATAAAGGATAACTCTCGCGGAGCCATTAGGTGTTGTATGACTAGGCAAATGAGCTAGTAGTCTGGTGACGGGTACCCGCAGAGACTGGTATTGACTGACAAAAAGCTAGAGTTACACGACGCGTCCGAATGTAAAGAAAGACACAAGTATAAATTAAGCAGACAAGCTTCCATTCTTGATTCTATCCTTTTGCGACAACAAAGAAACAATGAACACGTCATGCGCAGCTAGTGTCAGGTAAGATTCGAGTAACCCTTGTCTTGAGTCATTAATTGGACAAGAAGTCATAGCATTGTTGTTAGTCTTTCAACCCCCCGAACCGAGCTAAGCCAAATATGGTAACTCCAAACTGTTGTCTCAAGTTTCTGCTTGACCGCTGAGGACGTTTCCAAGCCACATTCATTTACAGTGTCAGCGGTCATCTCAACTCAGTGGCAGTTGGCCAAAGTGGCAAACCGCACACCATGCCTTATCGGGCAAATCCAATGAGGTGCTGTGGCTTCTTCGGCAGCCTTATTTTCCCCTGCAGACGATCTCCCGGCTTTCAGGAGAACTTCCTTGTAATCTGATGACTCGAGTCGATCAGCTGGAAAGGCTACTGTAACTCTATTCAACATTTTGTTTCATCTTCCGCGAATAGAAAGTTTGGAACTTCCAAATTTGGATAAAACAAACCATTAAATATCATACGGGTGTCGTTCGGCTGGTGCTTGAGTAAGACAGAGACCGTGATGAGGTAGCCTGGCTTTGGGGTAATCTATCTAGCATCAATAGATCTGTTTGCAACCTGGATCATGAAGTTTGTTTTTTCCAGAATTGGCAATGCCAAAGATTATGATGCGTCTCTCAGCAGCGTTAGGGCTGTGTTTAGTCTCGTAACGAAGCTTAGTTGAGATAGGCCTGTATTCTATAGAGAAGCTCGATGACATAGTGAGTAGTTTCACTATATAAGATGCTAATCATGGTGTCAAGATTGAATACAACTCTGCACATTGTCTTTTGCTGCTCAAAGTAGCGAAGAGTACGAGTTTCTTATCAAACACATCTCCTGCATTGCGCCGTCTTTCAAAATGGCTCTGGAACCCGTCAAGTACAATCACAAAAAAGCTCAAGATATTATGGTTGCCCACACTGGTGCATGGACTCAAGATGCCAGCTCCTCTCCTTCGAAAAGCGTGGTATGTCTAGTCCTCTCATGTACAAACCTCTTACTGACTGCGAAGATTTCTAAGATCGAGGAAAGAGTGGAGGCTTCTAAGAAAACTTCTGAGAGCAAGAATTGAGGCATACTCCGTACATTACGCTGGGTCCACCGGCCGAAGGCTGGGCAACCAATGACAGCGCTGGAGCACCCACTCAGAATCTTGCCTCCACCAACTTTACTAACCTACTTAATATCTGATTTCTGCCGGAGAAGTAATTGTTTTTCCCTTTGACACCATAACACTGTTGTTGTTTCTTTTACCTTCCATCGTGTCCCTTCCGAGGCGATCATCAAGGATAGACCTTGCACTATCATCTTCTGGTTTTCTTTTTTGTCCTCATTCTCTATGTATATATATAGATACCTTGTTCAATTTGCGTCCTTTCTTAACCGCATAAATCGGCAACCTTTTTCCCGAACTGTCATCTCCAGCTCAGTAGACAAAATGGGAAGACCAAGCCACTCCTGGCAGGGTTTCGCGAGCCTAGAACCAGAATCGGATAAACATAACAGAATTCAGCTCCTGTTCTCTTTCGCCAACTTTGAATATCTGAAGACGTGCGCGATAGCATCACGCAGAAGACATCAACCAGACTTGTCTTCGAACGTTTCGTGTAGCATCGACCCGACTCATTTCACATCCGGATTCAACAATGTTGTTCTGGAACTTGCATTTTCGGACAATGTCTACTGGGTCGCTAGGATTCCTCATCAAGCCCTTGATGACAATGATAAAACATCATTGCTCAGTGAAATTGCTACAATGAGGATTATCCAACAGAATACTGCAATCTCCATTCCTCGAATTTTCGACTTTGAGATGTCTGCGGACCAGCCCTTTGGCTACCCGTATATGTTTATGGAGCATCGTGGCCACTCCCTTCCGAATGGCCTGGCGACGACCATACCTTCCGAACATCGCCCCAAAGTAGCCAAGCAACTCGCAAGCGTCTTTGCAGAACTTCAGAACCTTAAATTCAGTCGCATTGGGCGTCTTTGGTGTGGTGAGAATGCTGATCAGCCCGTCGAGGTCATAGCCATGGAATGGCACGCTACACCTGGCCCTCTGGATACATCATTTGAATATTTCTACAACCAGAGACAGGCAGAAAATCGGGAAGCAATGGCCTTGCATCCGGATGACCCAGACTGGCTGACAGCATGTTGGGTACTGAAAACAGGTCTTACCCACATGGTCATTGAGGATAGGGTCCGAGGCCCATTCCCGCTCTGTCACCTCGACCTGCATTTTGGCAACATGCTTTTTGATAAAGAGTACAATCTGACCGGGATTATTGATTGGGGTAGTGCCCAAGCTGCTCCTCTCGAGCAGTTGTCTGTTTGTCCAGAATTTGCCACCTTCCCGGGGTTATCAGACGAGGAGAATCAACCCATGGTCGACCTCAAGAATCTTGTTGTGGAATCTATCAAAGAGATAGAGAGAGTTCAACAAAGGAGGCCGTCTCTTGATAACCCAGATGTGGGCATCACTCTGCAGTCGAATCTCACGCCCCTTTCCGCCTATATGGCTTCTAAGAGTGCGGAGATTACTTACCGTCAGTACATGTCTTCGCCAAGAGGAAGTATTTTTGCTGGGAGGATGGTTGCAAAGCTCATCTATGGGGAGAGTGTTACTTGGGAGCAACTAAAAGAGGTGTACGGAGCTATGCCGCTTTTCTAGTCACGAGTAGCCCTCTTCCTACCTAATCTGCATATAAATGTTGTTTTACAATATTAAGACTGCTGTGAATTGGCGTGATGGCATTACCGACGATGCAAATCATGACATTGGTGTCTATGGGGATCAATAGCTCTTGCTGCGACTCGGTTATCATTCTACAAGCTCTAGTCACCTACCTCTTTCATGTACGCAGTTCTCATGTGCAAATAGAAACAATAGAAAGGTAGAGGTGAATCCAATGCAAAACTTCACAATGTATAGGGACATTTGAACCTTGTAGTAGTAAGCCGTTTACTTGCCAGACACAGCACGATACTAGGTAGAGACCCACGTATAACCTTTTGTTTAGTTGTATTTCGTTGTTTGTTAATAGTCTGCTGAGATTCTAGTGTTACAAATATTATAAAAGTTTCACCTTGCGTTAAAGTTCTTAGAAAGCAGAGATAAGGATAAATCCAATAATAAAACCACACATATTTCAAACTTAATAGCTTCCTTGCTTTAGCTACACTCAGTACCTATAAATAAGATCTAATAATAATGCTTCCCAAGGACGAAGCTAGCCAAAGTCCTGTGAGAATCTCAAGGGACGGCAGACAGAAATTGTCAGAGCTCAACACGATAAATCCGATCCAGAATAGACATTGTGCAACCCAAAGCAAAGGTACTCCCATGGCGATAACCATATGCAGTCGTGAATGACGTCTCATAGGCGGATCAAGGGACTCGACTTCGGCTGGAAGGGTTCCGTAATTGTGAAACTCGGATCGTCTCCGAGATTTCGACAACAGACTTTCCTCCTCCTTCGGGGTTGTGCCTCCCATTTGGTCTTGATTTGATACACCTTCTTCTTTCTCCCGTGATGTCTCGACTGTGGGACGAGTTCGTACTGTTCGTATGAGAGGTACAGCCACCATCGCCACAACGAACAGCCATATGAGCGCACCACCATACATAAGTGCAGCAAATGGTGATCCTTTCGCGCCTGCAAAACCGCTAAAGTAGAAATTGTGCAGGCGGCCATAGTTCACCGTCAAACACATATGGTACAACGAGAAGGCTTGAAGGATCACCTCTGCCAACATTGCGGACATTGAGGAAGTCATGTCCTGAAATCCAGATCTTCCAGTGCCATGCGATGAGATAGGAAGCCAACTAAGTCGAGGAAGTGAACACCAAAGAAGAGTGAGCTGTAAGACAGGAACTTCCTCATAGCCAGGGGTGCGCTGGATGATATTCGCGTTGGCCAAATTCGCAAGGAAGTGAATACTCGCAAGAAGAATTCCTCCCAAGATCCAGCGTGCCGAATCGTAGTGCAGCGAACGAGTGCCGTTGATCTCTCTCTTTCGTCGGCTGTTGGCATGTAGTACAGCAAAAAGTGTTATCAGGTTGATGAAGCCGATACTCAGGAGTTTCCACTCGTTGGGAAGGCATGTCGCCTCGTCTTCCGGGGACTGAGGGTATATCCTCCATCGCCATGGGATCATATCACGAGGTTGAAGTCGAGCCGGCTCATGCCAGGTATACCCACAAGTATCGTTCATCCATTGCCGCTGCATGTCTAGATCTTTCGGACCCGATGTCGAGCATGGTTCTTCGTACTTATCCACTGCGAAGGTGTTGCAAAAGCATGCTTTATCGAAATACTCGCCAGAAGGGATGCGACTGTTGGTCAGGTCGTAGCCTGCAGTATCGAAACTGAGAGCTGTCATCGAGTTTCTTCGGCTGCTGTATTCCCATGGGCGAGCTACATTTCCAGTATGTTGTGTCGTGGCTGTGAAGCTGCAAGAACCGATGACATGTTGGAACGAGTCTTTGGTACTAGAGGAAAAGCTCTTCTTTAGGCAGTCTGGTGCTTTGTTGGCGATATCGATGCTCGTATATCCATCGACTAGACTTTCAGGAGATATTCTTTGCAATGCATTTGTGTCCCCAACGTCGACGAGCCAGTTTCTTCCAGTAATACCTTGAACCCATTGGTGAAGCTGTGCTTTGGCGAGGACAGATCTGCTGCAGTACTTCACATATCCCTTAACAACGCTCGGCGAGAACTCAACGCCCAGACAGCAAAGGTCAGTGAGCCACTGATAGTGTGTACAGAAGATAAAGTACGAAGTACATCGATGCCGAGTGCACTTCGTCATGGCATCAAGCCAAGCGGACTGATCCTGTTGGGCAATACACTGCGGCATCGGTGCCAAATCTTCCGGATTCACCCACCCGCCACGGTTCTTCAGTATACTCGGGTCATCATCTCGGCTCGAAGCATCGCTGACATCGTGAGTCGAATCTGTTGCTATTGTTAGCGTTCAACGGTACCAATTCAGTGGGGCGTAGCGCACTTGTCAAGGGTTCTCCAAAGACTCCAGCTATCAACAACGCCTGGAGCACTGTCTGGGGTTTCATATTGCCAACAACGCAACAGCAATGTGTTTCGAAAAGATCGCAAGAGTAAAAACAGGAGGGAACTTGTTTCTCTTGGTGTTTTGAGGTCAGATGGTCTTGGTAGCTGATGCCTGGTTGTTCGAAATGCGGGGAAGCCGCGTAAGTCGGAGGATCAATCATCCCGGCCAATGCACGAGGCTCACGCATCGTGCTTCTATTTTTACCCTTCCGAACTTTTCGTCTTTTTAAGCACGAGCACCAGATCTGAGAGGTTCCTGCTATGTTTGCTTCGAAACATGTGGGAGATGACCCTGGATGTTTCGCGCGGTTCCCTTTCAGGGATCGTGTGACATCTTGCTATTTGTATCCGTAGCATGGGAGGGAGGACTAAAAATAACAACGGCAATTCACTAACCATCTCGGATCAGTCTACCTTGCAGCTCTTCTTGAAACACCGAGAGATTATGTTTCAGATCCAACCTAAGATGTACGATACCCGCAACGAATTTATTCTTGACTCGCTCAAGACTTTCGAGCTCCAGTTATTCTTAGAGATCATAATTGTCTCAAGTTCTGAAACGGCCGAAACATCACTACCAAGGCTGATCTTCTCCAGCAGCGGCATCTTGTTGACACTCTTGATAAGAGGCAATTCATATAGATGAATGTTTTATCCAGCATAAAATAGGGCTTTCCCACACTCCAACTCTCACGGCCCAAGCTCAACTCACATATCTGAAAACTACAGTTACTCCAACATACTCCTCTCACAATGCATCCAACACTTGTTCTTGCCAGCCTTACTATCTTTGCCTTTCCCTCCATTGCCGAAGAGCTCAGTGCAGATGATGTACCCACCACCTGCAAGACAATCTGCCAACTCATAGTCAATCTCACCAATGCATGCGACATCGATCCCAAGGGCCCCGAAAAACACGGTGACGGACGACGAGATCTTGTCATGCTTGATCATAAAGACGACGATGAGCCTATTTAGGCAACTTGTATCTGCAATCACCTCTCCAAATAAACATAGAGTCAAACCGAGGACCAAGATCAAGAACATCAGTAATCTTGGGGTAAAAACCACTCGGGGTCAACAATTCTTCGTGCGCATAAACATGATAATTCATCAGGCACAGTGCAACCACTTGTCATGCAACGGAAGCTATAGCAGAGGAAGTGGCACTCGCTGAACCTTCTTCGGCTTCTGTTTATGACCACATGTCTCAGTACCTCATTCTGCACCCTATTATAACTTGCCGCCAAGATGCGCCTCTCCTGATGCTTGAAAGGCAGAATTCCGAGCTATTCCACATTGGTCAGCTCTCTTATCAGAGTATGCCCAACTTTCCACACGTCAACTTGGCTTGTCTTACGCCATTTGTGATAATACCATCATTAATTTCAACTTCCAGCTTGGGATGCATTTAATCACAAGACGAAAGTTACCCCACCCTTGCAGTTGGCGTCGTCCATCACCGACTAACCGTACCAACATTAATTGCTAAGCTATCAGCTCATTCGGGAGCCGTGCAATAGCTTCATGATACCATCCGACTTGTATGTGGTTGGCTGTAAGTTTCCGGTTAAACACCATTAGCAAGAAGCTTAATGTTCAGGCGGACGATCCCTATTTCAAAAACAGTGCTTCAATTCAGATGCTGCGACCCCTGCATTTGCGTCATCGTGGTTGTGGAGTAGTGCCTAACCGGGTTTGGAACTTCGGCCGAGTTTGTGTCGAAACAAAACCAATGTACGTGCAGCATGGGAGCTATTGAACCTGACGATCTTGCTTAATTGTGCTTCGCTCACTATGAGCACAACAAGTCCATAATGACGTCGAACGTTGCTTGCACGCACGACGGTGCGAACAGACACTTCGAATAGACTATCGATGTCGATCCGCCAGGATGCCTGCTAGACAACCACTGGACGGATTCTAATGTGAAAGCAGAAAGGAAGGAAAGGACAGATGAATTCAAGATAAAAGGGAGGCCTTGTCCTGCCTGGCTATAGACAATTACTTACATTCTACAGCATCAATCAATACTACTCTCAACCAATACATCTACTCTTAAAAACCTGCCAAGACTTCAAGATGCGTTTCAATCCTGCTACCATCATCCTTGCTGCTTTGGCAGGAACTGCTATCGCTGGACACTCTCGTATGTCATCACATCACTTTCAACACGGTGTATACGACCTTCAATACTAAAGACTTCTTCCCCGAACTAGACATCGGAGCTCGTGTCCCTCAGACCAACGATCCCCTCGATTTCCTTTCCGACGTCAGCTATGCTCCCGTCGTTGACCTGCTGAACACTGTTACTGGCCCGTCTCTCAGAAAGGTAAGAGCTTAATAACTATCGAGACAAGCCTCAAGGCTTTAGTCTCGATAATGACCCTGATCTCAGCGCATTTTTTGCCTACCGAAGTCTTTTCTAACTTTCCTCCAACCACTAGATTGAGGATGCCCTCAACTTCACCTTGACCCAGAAACTTACCGATGCCATTACTGGTGGTGCCCCCCTGAGCGTTGCTGTTGCCGTTGTTGAAGCTGTCGGAGAGCTCCTCAACGGTGCGGACATCGGAGCCGTCGACAAGAACCTTGCTACAAACAGCAACGGATACTTCGGCTCTCTGGATGAGGCCCTTGGCGTTGTCAACATTGGCGAGGTGGCTAAGAATATCCAGACCTAAGTTCAGAGATTCTCCGTGCCCTTGCAGAAACATGCTAGTAGTTTTGGTTTAATCACATTTGCACAGTTGGGGGATATAAACGCAGACTATTTAATACCATATTAAAGGATTCTGAGTAACCGTAGACAAGTGCAACTAACTTTGTCCTTAAACCTGCTTTTTCGTGGCCTTGAAAACGTATACAATACATCCGTGCTGAACACTACCACCTGTTCCCTTATTGTTGCACCGCTTCCATTTATTGTGAAAGATTTCTTTGCAAGTCTCTCCGTTGTTGGACTTCCCGGTGCCTAGCAGACCATCAACGTGCATCTCAGCCTCGCCTCCTTCGAGTTCGCAATCTTTCTTCCAGCTAAACCTAAGGGGAGTCTAAGCTACCCTCTATAAAGCGGCGATGCTTTACCGTTGCTATTCCCTTTTCAAAACAGTAAAGACACAAAGAGTAAGGACTATTAAGTGGGCAAGTCGCTGAGTTAGTGACTAACGGTTGGTGGAATGGATATCGATAAGATCATGTCGCAGTGCGCCTTTTCGTCGACCTCGTACGGGCGCGCAGCGACGAGTGTAGTCTCTGGTATTGAGGTTCAGGCAACAAAGCCGGCTACGACAGTGACTGCTGCGGCTACAACCACTGCTGCTGCGGCAGCAGCTGCCAGTGAAACGGCTGGTAGCAGTGCTGGAGTTTTATGAAACACAAACTTCGTCTCGTGACCAGCTTTGGGCTCGAAGAGTTGAGGCATTTGCACAACGTAATGAGGAAGGAGTTTTTGTAACAGTGAAAAGGTGTTAAAAGTGCTTGAAATACAGATTGTTTTTACAAGATTGCAAAAAGATTGAGAATATGACGAGGCTCTGAGGTCGGGTAAGATTCCGCCCCAAGGTCTCAAGATCGGGGCGGTGGCGGGGCGCGCTTGGCACCCCATCACTCAAGTCGGTCATTGGGTGATGAGTCGACACAAGGTCACGTTCTCAATCCGAGTTTCTTCATTTGTGTCTCACTTAGTAGACTTTTCAGCCAACATAGCCCGGTGGCGTGACTAATCGATACATGCAATTCGAAGAATGCCCAGCACGTCGACAAGAAAGGGTGCGCAACACACAAGTATCGTAAGACCTGCCATAGTATCAACCACGCGGCCAGGACGGGGTTTTGGCTGCAGATGCGGAAATGCTATCGAGGGTGAGTTTTGGAGTATGCCTTTACATTTCGATACCGCATTAGATCCTTACCGCACGCGTGGTGTGCTATACCTTAGTCCCTGTAATGAATGTCTCAGCTTCGTTGTTTGTTCAACTTCTGTCTATATAATAGCCCGTGCTGCGCAGGTCTCAAGTCACGAGGATATGACCAGCTGTGCTACATATGACACTCATTTAATTGCTACTCGTCATGAGAAGACTCCTCTTGTAAGCTTATTCTCAAGGTGCTGCTGGCAAATGTGTCCTTTGGATATGGAGCCGGCAACGTTATCGCGGTGTCAAGCCTCTGTGAGCGTGTCGCTATTGAGCTTTGCAGGTATAAGGACGCTCCTATGCAGTCCTAACAGCTTCGCGCCAATGTAGATACCTTGCGGGATGAAAGGCGTCTTAAGTCTGGAACCGGAATGTCATGCAGAGCGCGAATCTTTGGGCCAATTAGAGCCATCGTCATCCATTGTGCTCGATTGTCACATGCCATGGCTAACAGGATAAGAACCAAAGAAAACAGCGTGGGCCACTTTCAGAGCACAAGAGACTTGAGAAGCTTGAGAAGTATCAGTACAAGACTTGATTGGTTTATCGGCAAACGGCCATTTAGGAAGTATCGCTTAGAAACTCAATAAATCAATGTTCATCGATGTCGAGGAAATCGCACTATTATAGTATATTACCTCATATAGCTGTTGCCTTCCTTGTATACATGGCCTACCTACATCTTAGGTTAATCAGGGTTTACTTCACAATCTGTTTACTTGATATATTTCGCCGAAAAACCATGATCTTTAACTACCTTATCGTGTTGACTCAGCGCAAACACAGGGAATGGTTACTAAACTAGACGTTAAAACGTTCACCGGGTCTTCTTACTAGTGTAAGCATAAAGAAAACAGTTTGACCAAATCATAAGTTTCTCTGTGCAGCAAATCAGATCCCCAAGATTAGCCAGACTAGATATCTAGTGCACAGGAATACTGAAGCATAAATGAGGCTCAGCAGTGGCCATATGCAAGATATCCAATGTACCACATTACTAAAAGCTTAGACGACGACCCATTGGGGTCCATTCACAAGGATAACTGCTTTGTCAGAGTGGACCTGTGCTGACGGCGAATGAGGTCAGTGAAACGAAACCAATAGGGCATGGCTATTTGTGTGGCGGCCGACTGGAGGGTACCAGCGGCTATAGAAAGATTTAAGCTGGCATAACCGATGCCATTCTGGAACAGTCGACCGGGACCAACCAAGATGTGTCTTTCTCAAAAAGGATGGTGCGGAAGAAATACACCGTCGGATATGCACGAGCAAGAAGCGAAAACTCGTATTGGTAGAAACAAAATCAAATTCATTCACCGACGACCCGACCTTACATGGGCCTACAAGTATAAAATCATTGAGCATACCTTCACATACAACATCCAGGTTTCTTCACATTGATCTTCACAACGTCCCCCGATTACTTCAAGATGCAGCTCATCAACCTTTGCGCCCTCACCGTCTTCGCCACCTCAGCTATGGCAGCAGACTGCTTCGGCAACGGCAACAAAGACATCGGAAAGTTCATTACAGCGTACTGGGATGCCCGTGAGAAGATGTGCGGCAACACCGGCTGCACCTACCAGGAGGCGTGTACCACTCAGGGCTCCTACACTGTCAAGGGGCTTGCAGACACTACCTTGAACGTTGAGATCAAGCGCAAGAACACTGGTGGAAAGAAAGGCTTCAAGGACTGCTGGGTACGTATTCAGATTATCTATTGTAGAATGATGAGCTGTGCTAACTGGGGTTGCGGCAGGATGCTACTGAGTATGTGAGCCGAAATTTACTTCTGACTTGTCTAATTCTTTTAGGGACATCATCAACCAGTGCCCTAAGGGTAACTCCAAGCAGCTCAGTGGATCATGGGAGGCCAATGGTCAGCTGTATCAGGTCAACGGATATTTCTCCTTCAACTAAGAATCTGCGTATCGTTGTTGATGGGAGACAAAACAAGAAGGGACTTCAAACGTTTTTACCATATTCACCTGTCGTTTATATTAAAATGAGACCAGGCTTAGAAGGTGGCGAGCAAGAGTAATGAGCCGCTTTTGAAGATGAAGCTGTGCGTTGTATGCTATGTGAGGTGCTCATTAGCAATTCGTGCTACTACCCGGTAGCCGCCTTACAGTATTGTATATAGCTAAGTCAATAAGGAATATCAGAGGCTCACGGGCTATGCTGCATGTGACTCGATGAGATTTTCTGTGTGACTAAAGGTTTTAAAGATCTAGTGCAAATCGCACCCGAAGGGTTTTATCTGTTAGTCCTTTTAGTAGTTATGTGAAGGTGGTGAAGTTGGTAGATGTGAAAGGGGAAGAAAGAAGAAGTCCCTTTGAGAAGGAATGTTTGTTATTTTATAGCAAAACTTGGGATGATATTAAATGTGAAAGTAGCTGGTGCCTAAAGCCAAGATTGAATTATGTCTGTTCCTAAACTATTTTAATGTTATCGAGCTTCTCGAAAATGTCTTTATCATCCTTAGACTACCCAACTTGGACGATAGTCGATGGTTGTTATGCTTCCATCGTTATACTTAAGTCGTAAGAGAAATGGTGTACAGGCTTCATGGGTGGCATTATTGCAGAAGCCGAAGGGAGGATCTTATTTTCCTGGATTGATGCCTGAATGACCTGGACGGAGCTGGTAACCCCAGAGGTATCTACAAATTGCAGGTGATCCGAATGATCCTGCGCGTTATGATAGGTGCCAGAGTCAAGGACGCTATTGGATATCGTGTTGCTTTCTTGACTGGCTGGTACGGGTCGAAGCTATTGCATGTCTGTCACAACTGGGTATGACTGGCCTTTAAGACTGCCAAGAGGCGTTGAAAAACTGACATGATAAGCAGACCTATTTCCAGTACGGATACGAATCATATCACATGACTGCTGGCTCCCTTTAGTATCAATGAAGCGAGACACTTGTGCCTCACTCAGCCAAGCTGTGATGGCATCTATTGGGTCAAGGATACTGCTGGCGCGGTGTAAAGAATAGGTAAAGTAACAATTCAAGGCTTAAATTAAATTTCAATAGGACGTTAACTAAGAAAACCCTCCTTATAATACCCGCAGAAGTTCTCATTTGACTCACTACCCGCAAACATCTCGCTAGTTTCGATAAGTGTCGTGGAAAACTGTTGATTTTGCAAGTGGCCATTGGTGTTTGCTTGCATCAGGTGCAACTGATACCGGAAATCTCCAAGAGGCACTGGTAGGTTGCTCTGTGGACACACAAAGCTATCGTAGGATATAAAAGGCTGATTGTCTTGCTTTTCCACCATTTTCAGGGGCTGGGGTTCATGTGGCTGGCGGGTTGCGTTATTGTTGCTAACTTTGGGCGCAGAAAGTCGACTGACGTATGGAGCATTGATCTGATTGGCCCCGTACCAGATTTCGGCCTGGTTTAAATTCTTAGAAAAAGTTGTTCTACACGCCTGAGTAGGGGCAAGTGTCTCTGTTGACGGGCAAAAGCTGCTCGGAATTGCCATGCCTTCCGAACTCGAGTCGTAACTATAGCCACATTCATTGGCGTCATCCGGAGAATCCTGAAGATCGTTGAATGGGCTGGCTGGCTCCAGGTGTCGTTGTAATATTTTTCTTATCGATCTGAGGTCTTGTAAGAGCTCATCTTTCTCTTTCGTAACCTGGGAAAGCTGGTTTAATATTGAAGATAGTTGGGCTCCACGATCGGTTTGTTGTAAGTTCTGGACTGTTCCCTCGAGCTGAGCAATTTTGTTCTTCGTGCGTTCCCGTGCTAAGCGCTGCGCCTTACGATCTGCTTCCCGCTTTTTCAAGCGACGAGTGTTTCGCATGATAGAAGCTTTTGAATCCGAACTCATGATGTTTGGGCAAAGGTGGCAGAGCTGAGGACTCTAGTGAATGATCACAATCGCAAGAAATTGAAACAAGATGTAAGGCTCTTTCGCGTCTGTTCATTACTTTTTAGCGAGGACTTTCGGTCGTTCAAACAGCGAGCAGGTCAGCATATAAAGGAACATCATATTCATAGCTGCAGAGCCGCAGGATGTGACAGATTACCAGCCTGGCCTTGCTGTCATATGTTGCGGAGGGAGCCACCACTGTTCCAAGTGGTCGGTACCATGAACACTACCAAACCCAGGCACCTTCAGCCGAACAAGGAATATAGCATTGAGACATAGGCAAGACCTTCTCGCATATGAGCGAATGAGGTTGAAGATCCAAGAATTATTGTATAGCATTGCAAGACTTACTGGATCATTTATCTCACAATACCGATCGCAGTATACTCTGGAGCAGGATCGCAGGTGACAGAATCAGAATAGTGACTTGTCGTACGCCACAATAAGGTAATCAGGTTATTCAAACGACTATCAAAGATTGCCAAGAGATCAGCACTATATTCGGATAGGCCTGGAGGGTGTTCCTTTTTAGTCGCATTGATGTTTCAGACGGCACAACATAACTAGCGGAACCCGGAACCAGCCCCGCTCATCAAGATTGCCAAAAGTTTCCACTGTTAGAATTACCTACGACTACCTTGATATATATAAGAGGTTTATTATACCTGAGTACTTAACCACTTTAAAACTAAATTTATTTTGATTCAAGTAGGACTCGATTTTTAATGAGTATTATTATGTGTGAGCATTCCCCCATTCAGGTTCAGTGCTTGAAGGAGTCTTAATTATCACCTCTTAATCGCCTATAAGCAGGAATTGTCAGCAGCTGAATGATCTGCAAGCGGATCACTGAGTAACCAAAGGAGTGGTAGGCTCAGATGCTGCATAAGGTTCATACTATAGCCTGCAGTTATTCGCTGCACACCGAATCATAGCCATTCTTGGCCCAGCCCCTGCTCAGCTGGGCGAGGGTTGGAATGAACTGCTCGCTTAACGAGAACCGAAACGTTGCTTTTAGTTCCTTAGACAACAGACCAATCACGGGCATTAATATGAGTCAAGCTTAAAAGTCTTGATTGACGGCGTCTCTGATTGGTTACGGTATATCGGCAGTTGAATTACAAGACGTTGATTAAAAAGAAATGATCTACCGACCGATCGCCGCTTGTTTCAGTCAGACAGCTGCAGCCACGCTGTCAAAACAAGGAAGACGATTGCCAAGCAGCCCGTTCGATAGACCAAATATCATGAGAAAAGAAATTCCACCAACAGGCTCGACCCGAAAATATAGCACTAGTGCTCTAGACGTTCATCTACCGGATCATCGCGCCCACAATTAACGCCATAACTGCAACAACGGCCGCCTTGACAGGAGTAGCCCCGTTGATCCTGCTTCCTGGCGCGTATCCTGTGACCACAGGTGACGTTGGGGTCGGACCGGAGGGATATGTGGAAGAAGCCAATCCAGGTTCTGCTTCAGCTCTAGCTCCGGTAGGCTTGCCGTTTGAGGTGTGCACGGTCTTCATCTGCGGGGCGGTGTTCGTAGGCGATGCCGGGGACTGGGGGAACTCGGGAGATCCCGGTAAATCCGGAGATCCACTGTGCTTCGGATCCGGAGGGCTGGGGCCTCCTGGGGCATGACAGGCCTCTCCACCACTGGAGCCATCCTTGCAGGTAACTCCACCGGCTGATGCCTGCGCAGCTGGACCTGACTCGACTGGAAGAGTCAGAATTGTCGTAATAGCGTGCTCCCCGCACGTATGACAGACAACTCTGGTGGCAGTGAAACCAGGAGGGCAGTCGCCTGAGGCAGGGCGCTGACACTGAGTCTTATCGCAGGGAGAAGTGATGGTATAAGTATATAGATTCGGACCATCTGAACCAAGAGCGGGAAAAGCAGTAGTGTAAATGAGGGAGCCACCGCCAGTCACCTGGCTCTGACCACCAACTGTGGAGGTAGCGTAGATGTTCGTCATAGTGATAGGAGGGAGTATGCTAGTAAACGTGCAGTTGTCCGCATCTAACGCCTGTCTTGGTTTGATTGGGAGCCAAGAAGCAAGACTGATGACAGGGAATAGCAGAACGAGCGGAGTGAACAACATGATTGAATGAGTGAAGTGATGGTTTGAGTGATTGCTATTTCACCATGTCCTGGTCGATGAGGTATTTATGATTTTTTCTCCCGGTGTCTTGTTGTTCTCTATGCGGGATATCACACACCTGGAATGAAGTGTTCGCTGAACAACAACAATCAAATCACAACAATCTTGATACAGAACGCGATGCCCTCGCCTAGAGGTGAAAGTTATGCTACGTCGCTTGCGTTTCCAGGACTAACACGGAATGACTCCTGATAGCGTATGATGCCATCGGTCTTGTTCGACCTTGACAGACACTGGACTCTGGTGATAATTGATGTCTCTCTGAACCATTCATCTGAACTGGGAACCAACTCACTTCTGTTGAGGAGGCCGAGACCTTCTTTTGGAATTGAACAGGGACAAACAGAGCTGAAATTAATCATTGAAACGAAGCTTAAGTTGTCTTGGCAAGGCCCTCTTCTGTAGGGGTCAACGAAACTCTCCCTCGAACCTTCGGATAATAACACTCTATCATAATATGTACTACTGCTGTTATGTTTCTTATTTCAGCTAAGCTACTCCAACCAGGTTCAAGGTAGTGTAAGACATAGTTGAACGTTCTATATCGTTCATACCTCAACGACTGCGTCGACCACAAGCCTGTGAATGCTAGTCTAAACAGAAAACCACCCATATTTGCGACCCAAAAACGAACGGAGACATATCTCCAACGCCAGCAACAGCTCAACCAAGGAATGTGGTGGCGCCCAAAGAGTCTGGAAGATGTTTCCTCGCAATCTCTTTCACGATATCCTCGAGACGGACTCAGCTGAAAACAACTTCGATTGAAGGATTTCCTTTTCATCACATTCCAGATTTCGAGACTCATTCTCTCACCGTAACGCCACAGGCTCTGAACACAAGGAACATCAAGCCGAGTTCTAAGATATGGCGCTTTCAATTTATCCATTCTAGGTATGTTGGGCAAGTCAGTCCATGATCTAATCTCTAGTGGTTAGAATCCCATCCACCATAAATATCAGTCTCTGCAAGTAGATTTCGGAATATCCATCATCATCAGGACTCTCGTTTTCTCTCAAACTCTACTCAACACAACTGTTTTAAGTGTCGCTCGCTTTCACAATGCGTCTTCTTCCTTACCTCTCGGAGCTTCTGCTCTTCCACGGTCTAGGCTCAAAGGTTCTAGCCCAACATACCCGGGACTGCCCTGACGGGTTGTCTGTCGTGAACATACAGCCTGAAGTCATCATCGGGCTCCAGCCTGTTACCATTAG
The DNA here is from genome assembly GCA_014822085.1 of Fusarium stilboides. Classification (NCBI taxonomy): domain Eukaryota; kingdom Fungi; phylum Ascomycota; class Sordariomycetes; order Hypocreales; family Nectriaceae; genus Fusarium; species Fusarium stilboides. Next base: position 28,655 of record JAASAY010000037.1, read on the forward strand.
CTCCGTATTCAATACCGATACAGTGCTTACAGTTGGAAACACCACGATCCCAATCACAGGTGCCCCGACTACCTTGATCACCTCCTTTACTCTGACGGAGACTTCGACCAGACTCTCGACTGGGTAAGTTCTCATTCTTCGGTTCATAGTGTTCAATCGTCTAATATACTTCAAATTAGTGATCCGGAACGACAACTTACCGGTCACAATACTACTATCACTCGTGATGGCCCTGAATTCAACCCAATCACAGTTATACACTCAGCCTCGGGCCAAGAACCAGCTAGAACTGTCATAATTGTCAACCCTTCGTTGGCCTCGAGCAAACATTTCACCGGACCGTATACGACTCTTACAAGTGCTGGCCCTTCTGGCTCCCTTCCTACCACGATTGTTCAACCTCCTTCTGGTACAGATGCTACTGGCACTGTCATAGTCGTCGAACCTTCGAGATCCTTTCAAGGCACCAAGCCTTCTTCTACTGGAGCTGGCGAACCAGTCTACCCACCAAATACCTCGTCTCGCACCTCGTCGGGCACCTTTGTCATCTCCCCTTCTGGCTCCAGAACTACAAGTCGTCCTTTTACAGGCCCTTTCACGTCCATTACTGGAATCAATACAAATGCGGATGGCACTACAATAACACTTCCTCCTTCGGGTACGGATGCTACAGGCACGGTTATTATTCTTGAACCGAGTACAGTCACACCAAGAAGCTCTTTTACTGGACCTTATACCACAATCACAGGAAGCAATACCGGAAGTGTGACTGCAACACTCTCACTGCCCCCTTCTGGGACAGATCCATCAGGCACGGTAGTCATTCTCGAGCCTTCCTCCTCTCCCCTTACGACGATTTTCACAGGTCCATACACCACTATCACGGGAGTAGGCACTAGAACAACCACTGTCACTCTTCCCCCTTCTGGAACGGACACAACAGGTACAGTAATTGTGTTAGAGCCTTCACCCAGCACAACCTTCACAGGTCCATTCACTACTATCACTGGTGTCAATACTGGTACTGCGACTGGTACATCGACCCTCACATTGCCGCCGTCAGGAACAGACCCTACGGGTACGGTGATCATTCTAGAACCTTCGTCCTCAGCGCATAACACAGTCTTTACGGGGCCATATACCACTATTACTGGCATCAACACTGGCACTGCGACTGGAACCTCTACTATCACCCTGCCACCCTCTGGAACAGATACAACAGGCACTGTTATTGTCTTAGAGCCTTCAGCTTCGGTCACTAGAACCACATTTACAGGGCCTTTCACTACCATAACTGGGATAAACACTGGATCTGCCACGGGGACGTCGACTCTCACATTGCCGCCCTCTGGCACAGACCCTACGGGCACAGTCATCGTGCTAGAACCTTCATCCTCGTCTCCGGGCTCAACATTCACGGGACCATTCACTACAGTCACGGGCATCAACACAGATACTAGCGCAACCACTCTAACCCTGGCTCCATCCGGAACGGATCCCACTGGTACCGTCATTATCCTAGAGCCCAGTTCTACTAGATCGACAACTCCTAGTATTACTCAAGCCAGCGACAGTCGTTCAACAGCATCATCGACAGACATAACAGACGAAGTGTCGCAGAGTCAATCAAGTCCAGCTACTAGAAGCTCCTCCAATACCGCTTCAAGCTCCTCAGATGCGCCATCTCAACAGACGTCGGAGGGTGTGTCTTCCAGCTTGGAGAGTTCTCCCACTGGGTCAGATCTTCCGTCCGATACCTCTACAGATATCGAAACTACTAGTTCCGGTACTAGCGTTGCAACAACTCCATCCGTCTCATCTGGAGAGACTTCGGAGGTTACTTCTTCCACCGTGTCAGAGGCTTCTTCAGATACCATGACGGATGTTATCACTATCGTCTCTAGTGCTGTCACTACAACCACTGCCGCCACTGGGGAGTCCTTGGAGACTATGCCGACTGACCAGGGGACCTCTTCGGTCGCATCATCGCTTTCGGAAACTTCCAGCGATCCTGTCGTCAGTAGCTCATTAGAGGATAGCACCTCGTCTAGCCCTACGACCTCTGATGCATCAACGACTGAGAGTGAGGCAGCCACTACCTCAGATGAGTTGACCTCGGATACAACATCGGCTTCAGACTCGTCTGTAACCTCTTTAACCTCGGTGGTTGCAGGAACGTCGAATACAGAGGAGACGTCAATTGAGACTCCTACCAGTGTCGACGTCAGCTCTACAGCTGCAGAGAGTACGAACATATCCTCTGAAACCGACATATCAACCTCTTCAGATCAAGCTACCAGTTTAACTACGGCTAGTCCAACCATACCTGAACCCCAAACGTCTTCAGCATCTGAGTGTATCCCCTCTGCCACTTCCACATCATCATTCTGTGATGTTGCTCTCCCTGCTGGCTGCCAAGCACTCGAAACAACCAACGGTGTCCTTCTGGTCCCTGTGATCGCAGCCTGCACTCTGGCGCTTGGTCCCTATGCAGCCGGCAACATTGCCACTTGTCTTGCAACGACGCCTTCGCTGTTTACTGTTGGAGCAGACATAGCCGACTGTATCCTCACTGCGCTGGAAGGTAGATGCATCACAACTCTGCCTGATGCATGCACAGACCTTGAAGATTCCAACGGCCTTGCACTCGTTGCGAATGTTGCCCTTTGCGCCACTGCGCTCGGTCCGTTCGCAGCAGGAAGCGCCGCAACTTGTCTTGCGACAGGAGCCATTACCTCTACGACCCAAGGAACTAGCATCGTTGAGTGCTTACGAGTCGCGTTTGGCTTCGATTCGGGTACAGGCACCGTCACTGGAAGTGCTCTATGCAACGAACCAACAACAACTCCTCAAGACCCAGTTTGTGCCACGATCCCTGAGCCTTGCGCAGACCTGGCAGACACAGATGGACTTGCGCTCATCGCAGCTGTTCCTGTTTGTACGGCTGCATTAGGAGGTTTCGCTGTCGGCAACGTCGCAACCTGCTTGGGAACCAACCTCATTACTCAGAATACTTTGGGTGAGACTGTCGTTGAATGTCTTGAAGATGCTCTTTCGGAAACGTGCATCACGTCGCTTCCCGAGCCGTGCCTCGACTTGGCGGGAAATACAGCCGCTCAACTTGTGATCAACCTCCCTCTTTGCACAGCAGCTCTTGGTCCGTTCGCCGCTGGCGCAGCGGCAACTTGTCTGACTTCTGGCCTGACCAATGGCAACTCAGTTGTGGACTGCCTCAACGATGCGATCTTCTGATACCGTGGTTGAAGTTTTGTTACAAAGAGGTTTGGAGTGGGTGTTTTAAAGAGACGGTAGTTTGGTTTATCTTAGTGATGGTGGTGCGTTCAATATCAAGATTGGTCATTTATTTATGAATGTCAATCCACTTTGGTTGAATAGGGCAACTTCGACCACATTTTGTCTTCAACGCGGCAACGGTGGTTGTCGAGATCAGATTCTCACGAGTTTTCATGAAATCTGATGATATTCATTACTGAACCTTTTTAATATCATCTTAATATTATTATATTTTCTTTAAAAACCCTCTAATATTCCTAGACTACCTAGCTGAGACTATAGCCGGTATTCGTCAGACTTGCAGCGTTATACTAGAATCTGAAATAACTAACCTCCATCTTGCATCTCGAATTCCCTCTAGTTTCCTTTTCGTTGCCCACTCCAGCATTCAAATAACTGCCATTAAGCCCTTGATGAGACACCATGTGATGAGTTATCAACAACAGCACATCAGCTCAAGTGCCTACGTGGGGGCCAGACTGCCAGGTTTCCAATGAACCCTCGTTGGGCAGCCAGGGTCACGACTTCGCCACAGATGCACATTCAAGGTCAAACCTGGTCCCCCGCAGACAGAATCTTATATGAGCCAAGGCAGGAGGTAACTACATAGGATCTAGACCTGACGCTATTAGATGTGTTAAGAGATTGATATACCTTGTCGTGGAAATAAACTTCGGGCTTAGATCTTACACTTTGTAATAGCGAATTCAGTCACAGGTTCACAGCTATGGCAGACCCCCCATGAATCGTCCCAGTTTTACTTTCAGCTATTGGACCTTCGACATCGCAAAGTAGGTCAAGCATCCAGAAGTCTGGCATGTAGCCTGCTATCGCTTCAAGACAAACATCAAATCGTGGAAGTGCCGAACGCTCAACGCTATCAATGTGAGTCTTGCCCTGTGTGGCACCCAAAACAAGCTTTTCTGTGTTTCCTACTGACTGTCAAGACAGGATTGAAGAGAATGGAACCTGTCTAGTGCAGAAATATTACACTCAACGCCATCTTTGGGAAGTACTAAAGCACTGACGAGTTCAAAGTTATTTTCACGTGGCTCAAGGAGCGGATCTGGCTCGGGAAGTCGGATAAAAAGTTCTACTGTGGGCCTACTGTATGTCTACAAGACAACAACAAGACGCTTCCGCTAATCAGCCACCCAAGTACGTGGGTTGAGATCTTCGCGACTGTTAAGAGACATGTGGACTACGAACAGGATGGATTGGAAGTGGGAAACTCACCGGAGTTCAACACACCATCGATGGTAAAATAGCTGGACGGCATAGCACCTCTTCACCGACAACCGGTATGGGATTTTCCCTCCTAGCGTTTACGGAAGGATGCCTCTGCGAACGGAGTTTCTGATCCTGTCACACGGTAGTTGAGACCGGATGGACTGAGTTGACGTCTATACGATGACGATTTTACGAACATTATGATAGCGCTGGCTAAGAACAAGGCGCCTATCTAGAGTAGTAAATTATCATGCATAGCATTTACAGACACAGACTCTATCTAAAATACTGCAATTGATCAATCTCCTTTGCCTGACCTAGACCACTATTTTGCTAATACTGCGTTTTACTGCCAACCTCAAACCGTGTTTGGACTTCCATAGAGCAGATTGGTTATGATCCCTGATTTTACGAGTGCGGTATATGATAGTTTTCCTGGAGCTATTTAGGCATTTTACTAACCCAGATTAAAACACAATGGTCAGAATTCTACTTCACATGGGCTCTACTTCTGTTTAATATCTCCGCCTCCGTTTAAGCCTTAGTCTCAGTCTTAATTTCTATCTCTATTAACTTAACAAGTGCTCTGCTAAGAACTCTCTTGGTGTTTAGTCTAAGTCAAGTTTGCCTGCAACTAGCTATGTGTAATGCTTGATAATTGGTGGCCCCCCAGCTCATATATCAAGGTAAAAGAGAAGTCAAAGTAAAGACCTGGGATATCAACTCAACGCTGATATAGATGCAATCGAGCTTCGTGAAATCCTGTCTAATCCAGTAGCCCGGTGGACCCTAAAGCAGCCTAAAGATGATGCTCTGCAGAGTGTGCTCAGTTAAATTCCCAACTTGAAACACCTTCGCCTCTCCTCCACCAACTTCAACCTCCACCTCCACGCACAACCTCGCATCGTCACCACACTTCACAGCTTTCGAACAGCTCAATAATACTTCAACACGGCATCTTCTGTGCTTTTAGAGACGATAGCAGGCTTCAGAAACGATTCGTGACACCAAAATTCCATCGTGACACCATCCCCAAAGTTCTCAGGTATGTCTACCCTTCTGCATCAGTTCGCACGACCGAGGCGCGGTTGCGCGAAAGCCATGCGCCTCATCTCTTCCTGCACACTACAAATCCACATACCACAGATTCCAAGGATGCGCTCTTCTAGCTCTCTTCGTAAAATCCAATACCCTGAGCTCGTGCGACACCGTACACCTCCCTTCTGTTTCCTGGCTCTCCTCCTCTCATTCCCAACCCCATTTACTAAAATATTTAGATTAATATCCCAATTACTCTCTTCTATTTATTCATCTCCCTAAGTCCATATCTAATTCTATATATTTTTTACTAACATCTTACTTACTTTGTTTAAGCTTTAATACTATTACTTTAAGCATCCCTAAGAATACTAAGGCTATAATTAAGACCCTTGCGCTAAATATTATTAGAAGTAAAGTCGATAAGACAGCCCCTAAGCAGATAGCAGATAATTTTCTATCTAGCTAGCACCTTTGGTATCGCAAGTTCCGCGTGTCTACAAAGGAAGGAATCTTCGAATCAGGTCTCCTCCTGGGTGTCTTCGTCATAAATAGCGGAGAGGATAATATCCCGAAAGCACTTATAAAATCCATCCACAAATGGTCACTTGCGGGCTTTCCAGACCCCCAGGAGAAGCCAGACACCAACGAAATGGCCAAGGTTGTCGAAGAAGTCAAGGGCGTTGAACACGACCCTGCCGCCAAAGCTCTCGCGAAAGCTCAGCGTGCCGCCAAGAAAGAATAACACGAGGAGAACATGAGACGATGGCACGAAATCAACGTCATCAGGAAGACCGCGGCGACACTTGGCGTCTCGGTCAATGGGGGCTTTGAGATGCCCAAACAAGTCCAAATGCAGCTGTCGTTCATTGGGTCTGAGAACAAGAGAGCATCACCCACCCGTCCCCCTGCCAAAACCGACAAGTCTGGTATGCAGCCTATCAAGAAGCCTGCTAACAAGGCTGGTCAAGAGTCTGGCAACGAGGATGTCATCGTATCTAGCAACAGTACTAATGAGGAGGCTGGCGATGGGGATGACGGCAAACCTGCTACTAGTGGTGCTGCTGAGAATGCGACTGACCGAGATGCCGCTGAACATATCATTTAGAGAGCTTCTGAGTTTTCTAGGCATGAGGTGTCTACGATGAGAGATGCCTGGGCCCGTACATCACGCTTGGTAAAAGGGTCATGGTTTATCAGTCTACCAATCAACTTTTGCGATACTACGGGGATAATAAAGGCGTCTTTTGGTGACTTGGTGTTATGGGACAATGGAATGAACATGGGAGTTTAGCGGGCAATAACATAAGTGCAATAGGTAGTGGGCATTAGAGCGAGGCATTTAAAAGTGAATAGTAAACCTAAATTAAAATCAACTATTGCCTAAGATTTACTAAAACTTACGAAGGCCGCATAACTTATAATATCATCGTAGCATTATGTAGTGTTGACTTAAAATACAGACTCCTTCGCACCTCTGGGCGCTTAATCATACCTTATTTGAGGCTCACAGCAGCAATCAGCAGTCTCCGGAGACGGGGAGGCCCTTGATAGCCTTGTTACGTACACTCACAATCATACTAGAGTAGCAATAATTTAGACATCAAATACGACCATCAAGAATCATTTCAACTCTAGACATGAGCATACATAGAACCCTTCCTGTGCGCGACTTTCTCCCTGGTAGCACCCCCAAAATGGCCAGAATACCTGGCGCAACGATCAAAACACAATCAGAATCGGCAGCAACAAGCAGACAAGGTGATGAGCCTGTGGCAGCTGCTAGAGATCGATGACGGGTGGCGGCGGATTACCTGGTGAAAACCGAGTCACCGGGCACCTTGTTGGATGCCTCTCCCTCGCTGTCGTCGTCGCCGTCATTCATCAAGACGTTACGGCCACCGACCATCAGGATGTTGAGTCCACGGACTCGGCGGTCACGGCCGGGGGTGTGGACCCCTTGCCCTTCTCAACACGGTTGCGGGGAGTGTTCGCCTCAGTGTCTTGAATCTCCTCTCGGTCGATGTTTGGCTGAAAGCTCTGGGTGACCGTGGAGACCTGCTTGGCCTTGCCCTTTCCCTTGCCCTCGGCACGTTGACAGAAGTCGTCACTCTCGACAAGCGACACATCAGCCGCGGCGGTAGCAGCGATGGCGGCATCATCGTCCTCGTGAAGGGACGAGAGGAGACTCGCGTCCGAAGTTCGTCGGCTGCTCGCCTTGGATGATCGGAGGCCAATCTTTGAGTCGGCCAACATCTCAGTGAGCTTTGAGAGTTGGTCCGAGAGCTTGATCTGTTAGCAGTTGGATACTTTTGAGGGGAGAAAGCCAAGCTAAGGGCAAAGTTAGGAGAAAAGGAAGATAAGACTTACGACCTCGAGGTTGTTCATGATTATCAGAGTTTCCACGGAATGGGCCAGAGGGTCCTTGACGGACATCCATCGTCGAGGGAGGGCCTTGTCCAAGGTCGGCTTGATGACTTCCTCATCTCGGACAACAAGATCGTTGTCGTTACCGGTGGCGGCCTGGGTTGTATCCTCGTGGGCAGTGCTTTGGGCCTGCTCAGACGACATGGTGATGGTGGTGATCTTGAAAGAGAAGGACAGAGATTCTGGTGAAAGAAAGTAATGAAAGAAGAGCGTAAACGACAGTGAACTGTTATTCTAGCGGAGATAAGGATCTTTGTGATTCAGACTGATGTAGAAAGATGGTGATTCAGTATGAAAACACGTTGAAGAGAATGGTTGTGGTGAGGAGGGTTTGAGAAAGTAGAAGGGAGCGAAGAAAAGTAAGGAAGATGCAAACAAAGGATTTTATTGAAATCTTTGTGCTTCGAAAGATAACCTGTTGCCTAGGCAATGCATCTGTTGTTATTATATTCTATTCAAACGGAGGCAGTACCCGTCGGTGCCTGTCAGTCTGTCAGTGACCGCCAGTGCCAGTGCCCGTTTATCAGCTGCACCTCTGCAACTCTGTAACTCTGCAAACACCAGTCAGTGCAACCACTGCCTGTTTCTTAGGTGAATAGAGAAGCTGAAAACCTTTTGCTCCTTGCTCTCTTCTCTTCTCTTTACCATCCCCAAACAATCTCATCCTCTTGCCATTCACCACAACCTTCTCTCACCAACATTCACCTCGACTCTGTTCTTCTCCTCGAACCATCCTTACTTTCCATTCAACAGCCTCTCTTTTCACCGTTCAACAGCGACAATCGTTATAGTATCGAATAATTTCCCACCCTTGAACGACAGCAGGCTGTCGCAATAGCCCGAAGATGGAAAAAGCCCTCAAGTCTCTCAAGGACGACTGGGATAAACATTCTGAGAACTGGGACGATAACACGAAGAACACAATCCTTCATCATATAACATCAGGAGACATTCATATTACCACAGCCAACCAAAAACAGCCACGTGGTCAAAAGCTTTGGAACTTTGAGATGTCATTTGCACGTTGGGTATCTTTCGCATCCTTTACGACTTTGACAAGCTCAAGAAGGGTGTCAAGGACAAACTTCTGGGAAAATATCCTGGCATCGACACTACCTCCTGGGTTAGCCCAGTACTTCCACCGAAGAAGAAAGCCGTTGGCCGACGAAAGACTCGGACAAACCCAGGAGCAGGATCCCAAAGGCGCCCAGGAAGCCCAGACCACCAACGACGAGGAACCAGAGGTGAGTTTCCCAGATAAGCTCACAATCCCCATACTAACAACTCCAAAACAAGGCCCCCAAGGTTCGCCTGAACTTCCCGTCGGTCAATGTTCCCGAGCCCGGATATCCCCCCTAGCAATCCGAGTCACGGGAGCTCAACTAACGTCCGAAAGCTCTCGTAGTCAAACACGAGCATCGACAATGAGCACACTCCCAAGATCCCTAAGACATCCTCAGTTATTCCTCACACTCCGGCTCGTGCCCGAAGCTCCTCTACTTTCTCTACATCCAAAGGTAATCATCTCGCCGATTTCCTTCAGCAAAGGGAGCAAAAGCAAAGTGCTCGTGAAGGCGACACTGCAACCAAACCTCTCTCTCTTGCTTCAAAACCACTTGCAAAAGCCCAGTCCCACCAGCCCTCAGTTGAGAGCCGCCCTGGTCCTTCCGTCTACCCCCCTCAAAGCGATTACCAGGGCCCCTTGGCCTCAGGCGAGAGTCGCGGTGGTCCATTCAATTCTCGACATGGTGGTCACCAGTCTCGCCAGCCCTCTGACACTCGTCGTCCTACCACCCACGAGCGTGCTTTAGCTCGTCATGGACCATTCAACATAGTGGACCAGTAGGGGATAGATTTGACAAAGTTTTATGAAGGATGGCTAAGGACTGCCTAAATCTAGGGCTAAAATTGTCTATCTTTAGGACGGGAATTGCCTAAGTTTAGGATGATATGAGGATAAGCCTCTGCCTATTCCTGGTTCCGCGCATGATCTCGCTCTTCCTCTTCTGGTCATTTCATACTTCAATCCGTTGGACACAGACATTGAACCTTCGTTATTGCATCTGTGTCTAGCGCAACTTGACAAGGGTGATCTCGGCCGGTTCAGGCATTACTTTTCCCGACTTTTCTTCAGCATGGGAGTGATCTCCGCTCCCGCTGGTTCTGGCAAATCTCATTTAGCCGCTGTTATCGCATCGACTTCTGAATTCAGTCGAACTCATAGCGGAGTCATGACATGCTCCTTCAAATATCGCATGCAGCAATATTGAGGAGCGGATCTCGAGCACGTCGGACAACATCCGGAACAAGTCCTTCGAGAACGGGGTGTCTCTTCGATTTGTATGCCTCTATTTATCCCCTCGGCACGGGGGCTTCTAGTCTCGCTAACACGCAACCCAGCCCGTACGCAGCGCCGTTGGAGGGGGGGGTGCTCTGCGTAGCCTCATGTCTATCCGTGGCTACGCAATTGGCAAAGAGGCTCAAAGTCTTTTGTCCTTTTTGTATGGTTACAAGGTCAAGGAGGGTGACGAACTCGATCCCTCTCCTTGGAAATTCCACCACTCCCTGTGCTGGTGGACAGTCCGCGCCCTCGGCCTTGAGGTGGACGGTGTGCCGCACCTCGACGACTCGACTGATCAAGAGGAATTGTCTGATTTGCACGCCAGACTGCAGGCTCTTCTCACTTATCCCCCGCCGCCGCCCCAGCATACGGACAATGTTGAAGGCGTAGACCGCGCTACTGCTGCAAAGAAGGCATTCGAGGACTATGCTGACCTCGCCAAGATCGTCAACAAAGTCATGACTATGCGTGAATATGAGGAGGATCAGAAGCAAGCGGGGAAGAAGTTCCTTTTGCGGAGCGGTATTGGACGGTTCATGCGCGAGGTGGTCCGATGCGCTACCTTGTCACAGATCTGTTATTACCTCAAACTTCACTGTCACACCAGCAACGGTGGGCTCGCAGCCATACAGAAGCTTCAACAGCTGGCATGCTCACGCGGTGTTGTTCGATGACGCCACAGCTTTTCACCGAACCGACGGCCTTATCGCATATGGCGATTCTATGCGGCCCCTATTTGCAGTGGGCAATGAGAGCAACTTCCACCCACGCTCCTGACCATGAACGACAAACTCCCGGATGGAAGTGCTGTCAACTGGTTTGGTGAGGATGCAAAGACCTCTGGCTCTCTTGGCTTTTGCACTTCGGGATTCGGGTATTTCGCCTGTACAGGTAACAGCTAGCCAAGCAATGAAAGTTTTGCCACTTTTAGATGAGGAAGCTAGGAGATAATAGAATAATTCATGCAATTTAGTAATTTTTAGGCTAAAGTATGCCTAAAGTATGCCTGAAGTATGCCTAAGGTATTAATTACTTAGTAACTTATCCTAAAGACCCTCCTCTTGTCCATCGATGAAGACGTTACGGCCAGAGTGGCTAATTGCTACCAGCTGTAGGCACACATGTTTGAGGTGAAAAGCTTGTTCTTTCTTCTCTGTCTATCTTGCTAGCTATAAGAGGTCGGTCACCTGAATGACCGACGAACCGAGCCATATCTGCTTCGTCAGCTTGTGGCTCGTTCGGCTATGGCTGTGCAGCCACGATCCGTCCCTTACATCTGCCCCCACGAGAAATAATTCGTCTCGAATTTAGAATACACGCGGCGGTATTCATTCCAATTGCTGTCTCGCCTTATATTCCTCGAACTTTTCGTGCTCCGTGCGGTGGTTCAGCGCCCATTCGTTGTATTGTTCGGGGCTTATGTAGCCGCAATGCCACTTATCGCGCTGTTCCACCACTTGCTGCAGGGGCGCCTTCTGTTAGGTACTTATAGAGACCAAAGATGAAATCAATGGAAGGCCTCCAACTGGGGAGGCCAGGAAAGAAAAAGAATGGGCGGACCAGTCTATGAAGACCGAGTCATCGGGGACACTGGTAGAGGCTTCGCCTTGCTCCTCCTCCTCCTCGTCGGCAAGGACGTTGCTGCCACCAGGTATAAGGATGGTTCGGCCACGAGTTCAGTGAGCGCCACCACCAGGGGTTTGGGCGGCCTTGCGTTTTTCGAGGCGGTTGCGAGGGGTGTTCAGCTCAGTCTCCTGACTCCAGCTTCGGTCCACGTTGGTGCGAAAGCTAGAGGTGACCGTTGAGATCTCCTTCTGTTTAGCTCTGCTGCCCCTGCCCTTGCCCTTGCCCTTGCCCTTACCCTCGTCACGACGTCGCTTGCTGAGCCCGATGTAAAGCTCGATCAGCTGGTTATCCTCGAGGAACCGGATGCGTGCAAGGATCTCATCTTAAGTTGCCCAAACAAGGCCCTTTGGTGAAGGTCCCGCCGAAAAGGCTGCTGATGAGAGACTGGATAGCCTTTTGGCGGCGCCGTCGTCGTCGTGGCGCAACGAGCGACGACTTGCGTCAGAGTTGCGTCGAATTCTCGCCCTGGAGGATCGGGGACCGACCTTTGCGTTGTTCAGCGTCTCTGTGATCTTCGTATCCTGGTCCAATAGCTTTATTAATTAGAAGGTTGAGAGGTCAAAGCAAAGCGAAGGGCAAACTAAATCGTAACGCGTAGAGCGAGGCAAAATAATAAAAACTTACAAACTCGAGGTTCATGATCATCATCGTGTCGGTGGAACACGCAAGAGGATTCTAAGGATGAATCCATCGTCGAGTCGGGGGGGGGCATCTTGGTTTGGGTTGACAACGATCTCATTGCCGGTGGCGGCGGGCTGGGTCGAATACTCGTTGGCAGTGTTTTAGGCCTACTCAGAAAACACGATGATGACGGAGATCTTGGAAAGAGAAGGACGGAAGAAAAGCTTGCTTGATTATGAAGTACAGCGGAGCACTATCCATTTAGTTGGTATAAGGATAGCTGTGATTCAGACTGAACAAATGTAGCCGTGATTCAAAGTGAATATATAGGCTGTGATTCAGTCTGAAGGATTGGTGGAAGAAGATGGCTAAGGCTGAGGTTCGTTGATGTTGAGAATAGATAAGGCAGCTAAGGAGGCAGGGAAATAATACAAACAAAGGGTTCTCGTAGAATCTTTTGTTCTTCGAAAGATGACCTGTTGTCTAGGCAATGCGTCTATTGTTATTTTGTTCCTTTCATACAAAGGTGGTGCCCGCCAGTGCACAGATTTCTACCATGCGCCCTTTCCTAGCTCCCCTCCTCCCACTCCCAACTCCATCTTCCAACATATCAAGACTAGTATCTCAGTTTGTCTCTCCCACTCATCGGCCTTCTCAAGTTCATGTGCAGTACTGGAAGTCTTTTGCAAACACCTACCCGCTTTACCCTAGCTTCGACACTATGCTCCAAGCATGCCCAACGGCACCGTTACCTCGACCAAGAGCCTTGCGCCAAAGACCGCTGGAAGCAAAGGCGAGAAGACGCCCCTAGACACGTGGTGGACGCGTTTCTGTCCGGACAACAACCCTGGTATCGCAAGTTCCTCGAGGCCTTGAAGGAAGAAATCCTTGAATCAGGCCTCCTCCTGAGTAGCTCCGCCATGTGAGGCGGAGAGGACAATATTCCGAAGGCCCTCTTGGCATTGGTCTACAAACGACCACATAGGGGCTTCCCAGGCCCCAAGGTAAGTAAAACACCAAAACCGGGGAGACCAAAAAACCCGAACTGACCAAGCTTGTCGGAAAAGTTAAGGACGTCGGAAAGGTTGATGACGAAACCCGGCCCTGGTGCAAAAGCTCTCGCGAAGGCTTATCAGGTTGCCAAGAATGAACAACGCTCATAGAACGCGAGCTGAAGCCACGAAATCAACGCCATCAGGAAGATCGCAGCGATGGTGTTGGAAACACCCACTTTGTCATCGAGGAAGACGTGTCTGTTGACACTCCTGTTGCTTGCATGTCGATTATCGACGGCACGCAGATCTGGGTTGTCAAAGCCAAGTATCCGACCCCAGTGAGTTTCAGTCGTTGGTCATGGACTTCGTGGACAAACTCGGAGGAATTTTCCAGCGGTCGGGAGGTCTTCCAGATGATCAGGACCATCCGATGGAAGATGACATCAATGACGCACCCAGTCGATCCCATCTCGCGATTCTGCTCTACAGCCTCCAAAGGAAGCCGGCTTCAACAACAACAA
>JAASAY010000038.1:0-51986 GCA_014822085.1 Fusarium stilboides
GCAGGCCTGGACCACTTGACTTTCCCATTCCATATGAACCGAACCTCGGGAGCGATCATACGACCTGACCTATCTTGCTTATCTGTGACCTAATGATTGTCTCAATCGGCGAAGTGTTTCAGGAGGAATCTCAGGAACAGGATTCTCGGCATTCCAAGCAGCTCTCCGAGCAGCATGTTCCTCCTCGGATATATACATTATAACGGGGTCGCGGGTATGGAAAACGGCAGGCCTGGACCACTTGACTTTCCCATTCCACATGAACCGAACCTCGGGAGCGATCATACGACCTGACCTATCTTGCTTATCTGAGACCCAATGAGCCTCCCATGCAGAAGGCTGACCAAAGAGAACCAGAGCAGAGTTCGCCGCTATGGCGAAGATCCCGGCTAGCCAACGCATATCTTCCTCTTCAGAGTATTCGCTGATGCTCAAAAGCTTCGTCTTCAGCACACTGGCCACGTCGGATGCCATAGCGTCAGTTCTTGGCTTTCGTGGGTCGTCCTCCGAGAAGAAGCCTTTAGGAGGCTCGTAGATCAGGCCATATATACGCATTGATAGCATGAAAAGGGTTTCTCGCCAAACCGAAATAATATTTTCTCCTTGATAATTATTAGTAAGAATTTACTATAGATCTCTTGATGGATGACTTACTCCCTCGTCCTTTGAGGGTAGCAATGAGTTGGTAACAATTTGTGATCTCTGGAGGTAGCAGACACTCTTGGGCGTCGCAGTTGGGATCCATTCGCTTGTAGAGGAGCTGAACAAGGAAACATGTTACTGCGCAAAACCGGGTGTCGACGTCAGATATTAACTCGGACCAGGTTCCGCCATCGACGGGCTCTCCGGCCAGGCGAACGAGTTCATCTTCGTCAAAAACAGACTTATCGATAGTTGGCTTCTGCATAGGGCGGCCCATTCCAAGGATGAGGCTGCAAACGAAGTCATGGACCGACCCCTCGAACGCGACTGTATCGTCTATTCCTTTGCAGCCCAGCACAGAATGAATGCGGCCTTCCAAATACCTGTGTTCGTTGGTGATCGGGTTAAGTTCCTCGGGGCCCTCGGTTCGGTGAACCTGTCGTGGGGGAACCATGTTGGGCCCAGGAGGTTCAGGGCTAGGTTGACGAGGAGGGCTTTGCTTGCCATTTTTCAAGCTGAAATTGAACCGACCATCTCTGGCCACTCTCCAAATAAAGATTAAAATGACTATAATGATCAAAGCCACGAAAATCCCAACGACCATGCCGACAAAGAACCATTGGATAGGTGAAAGTGGCATAGTGATGAGGATGGATGTTGTGAACTGGTGGTGTTGTGATTTGGGCGGGTTGCCGGAGAATAGGTATGGGTGATAAGGATTGGACTGTGGCCAGATTAAGTATCCAATCGTTTCGAATTCGACCTAACACTAAATCAGTAAACATTGGCGAGATTTCAGGGCGTTAACCATGGTCTTCACATTTGCAGGAACCCGTGCCGCACCGTAGACCGTGCCAGATCGTCCCATGATTTAGAATCATCCTTTGAACAAAGAAAATGTTTGTGTAGTACACTGTGGCGTGGCTTGGCGTGGCTTGGCCAACACTCCCGAATTACTATTATTGTTGGTCTTGATGATAACATCCTTGCTAAATTACCATGCACCGGCACTAGCAATCATTGGCTGTTATCCTGCAAACGGGACGACACAAGGTATGGCGGTGAAGTCCCGTTGGGGTACGTATCTGCATCTGCATTGACATAGCATGCACGATATTCTTCTCATTATCATACAACAACCCACTATCGTGATCTAACTTTCTCCTGGCCCATCAACGCATAGAACTTCAACAATCATGGTCGCCGATCTGATGGTTGGAATCGATGTTGGCATGAGTGGTAAATCCCCCTTTTTCATACTTATACGAACACAACCGTTATATGGTTCCGCTGATGCTTTCAAAAGGTACTGGGGTTGCTTGCCGCCTGAAAGGGAATCAAGAGGCCAAATGCCTATTATGGGGAAGTAGCATGTCCGAAAAGAAGGTTCCAACAAGGCTCTTCTACAGCGTTCACGACCAGCCAAAGCTTCTCGGATGGGGATACGATGCCCCTAGTATCTACGACGAGGGAATAAACGTACAAGAATGGTTCAAGACAAGCCTAGGGGGTGACGATGACGATCAGACTCGTGTGGAGCGTCTTTACACGGATTATTTGGGCTGTCTTTATCAAGAGTTGACGGAAAGACGCTTCACCTCCGCTATGCTAGGCGGCCACCAGTTGGGCTTGATCACCGTCCAATTTCTCTTCAGTGTCCCCGCTACCTGGAACCCAGCCGTTGTTGACACATTCAAAAGACTCGTTTTGGATGCCGGGTTTGGCGGACACAGAAACCAAACTGTCGCTGTGACTATGACCGAGCCAGAAGCCGTTGCTGCTTTTGAGATCTGCAAACTCGATTGTGATTTTAATCTCCAGGTAAGTGCCCTCATGCTGGCCAACATGAGTCTTAGTCATTAACTACATAGGACGATGATACTGTCTTGATTGTTGATGCCGGTGGTGGCACTGGGGTAACTAGACTCTTTAATCATTCTGTGACATCACAACTAATTATCTGATAGGACTTCTGTTTGTTGGCAATCAAAGAAGACCAGAACGGAAACTCTCAGGCCAATGAGCTGCAGCCCGTAACCGGTGAGTCTAGCTTTCCCTGCACCAAACCGTTCACTAACTTCCTTCGTATACAGGCTCCGAAATAGGCTCCACGTACATTGATAGCGATTTTGAGAGTCTTGTAGCCTCCCTTCTGGAACACCAACAAACCTATCTGAGCAAGAGTTTCAGAGAAGTTGCTTGGGAGATGCGAAACAGTCGTGCCTTTCAGGAAAGAAAGCATAAATTTGGACAGCAGATCCCAGAAACCATGGTATCACCATTCCTCATTTAAGAGAAAGCAAGAGTGACCCTGAAAGCTGCTGGCTTCAGAACGGGCTTCCTTTCACAAAGTAAAAAAGCCATTTTGGAAACAACAGAAATATGTCATCTAACGTACCACAGGGACGACATGGCCAATCTGTTCGACCGGCAGATTACTTCTATGCAGAAGTATATCACAGAGTTTGTAGATTGTTGTAAGACTTATAAGGGGACCACCCCAGTGACCCGTCTCGTACGCTTCTATCTTACTCCCAAGTTTGAAGAAATACTTGCTAAGTCATTTAGGACTACATTATACTCGCTGGCGGATTGGGAAGCTCTGACTACGTTCTTCGCAGAGTCAAAGAGTATTATGCTAATGCTCAGGCCCGGTTGTCAAATAAAACAAAGGTGGTCAAGTCAAGCGAACCGCGTCTTTCAGTTTGTATGGGACTTATATACCATGCCGGGCGCAACCCGGGATTATTCCCACAACCTTGTCATCGAGCGTCTTTCGGTATTGCTTCTCAGATCCCGGCCGGCAGCTACAAAAAGGGTCGCTTCAGGAGGTATCTGGAACGAATCACTAAAGAGCGGCCCCGAGCCTCAAAACATGAGGATCACATTGATTGGTTCATTGAAAAGGTGATAGAGCTCCTTCAGCATGCCTTTTATCGAGTACTGACAATTTTCTCTTAACGAAATGCAGGGGACCCAAGTGCCCGACAGTGGTTTTCATGCATACAAGCAAACTGCCGTTTTCAGTCCAGATAAGCTACCTTCGAAGCGAATTTGGGAGATTGGAATTTTCACAAGTTTCGAGAATGACCCAGCTCAAGTGAAACCTCAAGGTAAGACCATGTTGTCACTTGCGACAAAACGTGAGATTCACTAACGCCCCTAGAGACAACATCCATCTTCACACGATAATTCGAGTCGATCTGTCCCGCGTTGCACAAGAGGATGTCCGAGTCAGGACAGAAAACCGTGCCAAGCTGCGATTTGGTAAAAAGTCTGACGCCGAGATTGACTTTATCGTCGAAGCAGAGATTGGGCTTGCTGCTGTTAACTTCCAGTGCTGTATGGTGACCTGCATACACGACAATTATAACCATATACTGACTTTGAAATAGTCGATGTAAAGAAAAGCAAATCACTGAGCGAACCCGTGAAGATAGATACGGAGGAATGAGACTAATGCTTGCTACCAGCTTCCAGTCAACAACTAAACTCGAAGGATAGATCACAGAACCACTCTCTATCCATAGAGCTGGCGACAAAGGTTAATGACTCTGATATTGCGATCCAAGGCAGGTTTTCTGAGACATGGAGAAAGTCTTCAGAAAATAAAGGTATTCCTGGCGAGCAAAGCCATTCTTATAGCTTTAACTTGGTGGTCGCCAAAGAGACGGAAATTCTAGTTACATGAGCATTGTTGGCCCCGAGAATTCTCAAGCTGAAGCAGATAGAATGTACGACTATTTCGAAGTTAGAGGCAGTTCCAAAAATCTCTTTGTTCTAACTCACAAGGTCATGCCAGGCAATACCAGCGTACTCAGACTCGCTCTTCCCGTAATGCTCAAACCCAAGCTTCTGGTAATACGGTACAAGCCGATCATAGGTCAAAATCGAGATTCTGTCTGCTGTCTTGGTCTGTTTCATCCTCTCGATGTATGCTCGCATGATAGCTTTGCCTAAGCCAGATCTCTGGTAGTCAGGCGAGACTGCAAGGGCATGCAGAGCAATGGTTCGTCCATCCTTCTTGTGACCCACATCATAGTCGGCCTGAGGGTCCGACTTCCAGTTGGAAGGATAAGCCATATCCTCGTCCCTGACGGGTTTGTTGGTTGTTTTGGTGGAGATGACGTGTGCAAGCAGAACGTCGTCATTGGAAGTGGACTCGGTGATGAAGGGTATGTCTTGTGGGATTGTCGAAGGTAGACTAGCTCCTTCGCGAAGAAAGAGGCCTATGCATAGCTCGGGACAGACTGATAAGCGGTATTCGATCTATTGACTGTGGTTAGGCATTAATCTCAGTCTTGTCGCTGGATCTCGTACCTTTTCGCGAGTCGCTGCTTCTGCTGGTGGAAATGCGGCAGTCTCGACGACTAAGGACCGCTCAAGGTCGTTGATGTTTAGCTGTCTAACATAGAGAGACATGATAAAGTTGATGAGAGTAGGTCTGACCTGATAGGACGAACTCGTACTTGGTATCTTGCTTCTGGTTACACAAGAAGAAAGGGTAGTAACAGACAACCAGATGCCGATGGCAAGATATGCGGGGTTGAGTGGGGCTAACAATTGGCAAATAGGGCGCGCCTTGCAAGTGATGGATTGTTCAGAGGAATACGAGATGGGAGAAGCTTCAGGAGCAGAGATCCCGAGTTTCTAAGATCATAAATCAGGTACAGATATCTATTTACAGTTCGATCTCTAGTTGCTTCGCAGCACCCTTTTGAGATCTAATGGTCTACAGCTCACACTATCTAAATCTTTCGCTACTGGATTGTAATCCTGCCAGGAACATCCAATTTGGCCATCAAGTAAGCTATAGTAAGTTATGAAAACATAAGCCGTGTAAGTAAGTAGCGGGCAACCTTTTGCAAACTGTCCTTCTGAATTATTACTCTGCGTTCATCAACCTGATGCTTCTGAATCGTCACAGCAGCATTGTTCAGCATCCAACAACAGCCGCGTAATTGGTTTAGTGGTAAAATTCTCCGTTGCCATTCGAGTAACGTCGGGGAGCCCAGGGTTCGATTCCCTGATTACGCAAGGCATCAGCTCTTGCGAGCACTTGGTTTTGTCTCTTTTTGCTGTTTTTGAACATGCGTTCTGCTGTTGTGTTGTTGCGCCAATCAGAGGCTGAACTTGGTGGGATGAGTCTGTGGAAGGAGCTGTACTTGCCAGTGAGAACTAGAGACTCACTACTCTGATAAGACAACTCTTTTGTCTTCCAAGTAGTTCTCAATCGAGGGAGCCAGAGGCAGGTTCTCTTATCTAGGTATCTTGCCCCAATTGCGATCATTGCGTCGAGTTCGAGGCAATGAGGCATTGGTGCCACGTTCTTAAATCTATAAAGGTGGTTAAGAAATATGAATTGTGGATTTGTAGCAGCACTAAACGCAGTATTTCAGTTCTATCTTTGGTTTAAGGTATGCAGTTCGTTCAAGATTTGCCGTAGTCATAAAAGCCCCGTCCGCTTTTCACGCCCAGATTCCCATCGTCAAGAAACTTCTGCAGATATTCTCTAGGTGCAGTTGGGACGTTGCCCCTCGCGTCAGCATAATGCTGCTCAATATCGAGAACAACGTCCAAGCCAACCACATCCATCTGTTCAAATGGTCCTTTGGGAGTTTTTAGAACCCCTTTGAACATGTCGTCAATTTCTTCCGGGGTTGCGACTCCTTCGGAGGCTGCGAGAAGGGCTTCTCGTTTGATTGCGGCCCATATCCTAATTGAAGGTTGAGTTAGCTGATACAACTGGCGGTCTAAAATTAGAGAGATTTACCGATTGTAGATGTATCCCATTGATGGCTTCTTAACATGGAAAGGTGAGAAGCCGTGAGCTTTGCATTGTTCCATCATTAGTGTGATATGAGAAGGACTTGTTGTTTCGTGGCCCATGATCTCGATTTCTATGACTTGTTAGTTGTACTTCTTTGATTGAGTATTGTGAAATTGAAGCATTTACCGGGTGTTTCAGGTGGCCAGTCTTCGTTGTTAAGCATCAGTAAACACGATTTCACTCGCAGGGCATATGCTTCTACTCACAGGAGTGAGCACTCAGGAAACGACTCTCGTTCTTCAAGTTCAGGTGTTCCAATACCTCTGAGCAAGAGTAACTGCTAGAGTTTGACGCAATGATGGTGTCTTTAGGAGCAAGCGCGTCTAGCTCCGTGATGACTTTCTTCTTGAGAGCAAGTTGCTCAGGTACACACTTTCAAGTCAGCAAAACTTGACCACGCTCATGGGAGGGCTTTGTTTACTTCTACAACTAACCAAGCTGATTGCAGAGCCTCACGCAAGGTCTCGGGAGAATGTGTGATGACTTTGCCCCACGAAGCATCCTCACGATTGGAACTTGATCGAAAGTCATCAATAGCCTTGATGCTGGCCTCGAGTTGGGTTTCCTGACCGTCAACTAGATGAACATCATTTCCTCTACTCGACCACTATAAAGCGTCAGTTACAGAATAGCAGGACCACGAAAGTGTCATAAACAGTTTCTATCACTAGAGTACGAACCATGAATGCAAGGCGTCGCCCTTGCGTGCCCGCTCCGATCAAGGTGACCGATGTCTTTGGAGTTACTGTAAGAACCATGTTGTCGACGAATAAGAGACCAAGGAGGTAAGATGTGGTGTTTTACTGTGGTCAAGAAGGAGTTAAGATAACGACGAGACGAGAGATACTCCCAAAAGGTTTACGACATCGTCATTTCGGATCCGGTTGATGGTGGCCCGCATCGAGTGGCGAATCTCCACTCCAACCTCACGAGCGTCATCGGATCCGAGACTCAAAGCAGGGCAGAATTAAGTTTGAGCTTGGTGGCCATTTCTAGCTTCTTTTGGAATTGGTTGGCCACCTATTTCCGCATCGCGGAACAGACAATCCTGTCAGCCTTTTTGGGCCAAACTTCGAGATGAAGCCACCAATTTCTCAACAACAAGGTTTCACGATTAGACAGCGCTCTTTGGTACTACTAATAAGGGGCAAGACTCGGCAATCAAACGAATCGCATTCAGCTCATGCCCCGCTTGGTCTCATGCTTGACTATCTATTTGTATACTATCTTCGTTGGGTACCATTGAGAACTTTGCTATTGCTGCTTGAACGGACTTTGAGCTCTGTGGAAGATGCCTTAACGTTCGTTCTAATGTAGATAGTAAGCTGTGATATGTCTCTTCCGGGATTTTACCAGTGCCAAAGTCGCGATCGACAGCTTTCCGTAGAAGTTGTACTCCAGCAACTGCGTGATGCGGATATGGATCGATAGATACGATGGGTACTGTAAAGACTATTCTACCGGTGCCTTGAGAGTCATCGCTATCTGGATCGCGAGGTCGCTTTAGTGTAAAGGTGTTGTGCAGACCAAACGCCAATGTGTTCATGACCGTATTCTCAGCATCGATGGTTATGTCGGCAATATCTACCAACAGGTCTTGTCGATCCGTGGCCTCTATCATATCGACCAACATCAAGATGCTCAGATGATAGTGAAGCATGAGAGAAACTACAACAGTTGTCAGCGGGGTATGCTTTAATCGAGTTGTTGCTGATACTTACACCATCGAAGCTTGGTCTGCTGGCCGAGAAACTGCATCCGTTTGTGGCACTCATCTAATAGCGGACGGTAAATGACCCCGAACTGCTTGATAGAATCTACGACAGCCAGGTACGCTTTACGCACTTCTGACTCGTCATGGCCATCGCGCAGCGCTTCTTTGAATATAGCTGTTAGTTTCCACCCGAGGAGTTTCCAACAAGCCCCAGCAGCAACGATCTGATTTGCCCTCTCGTCCGTCATATCTGAACTCCTCTGTTTCCACTGACTGGCATTTTCATCGAACATCTTTGCGCACGTCCTCACGAGGCGCCACGGCAGCTCGGACTCGAATCCGAATAACCCAGAGGAAAGCAAAGGGCGGCAGTTTAGAGTGAGAGACGCCGATGTATCGAAGGTCAGAGCTGCCCAGTAAGCAGTACTCTCGGCGTTGATGAAACCAGAGGTTTCGATTGACTCTGGAGTTGTGGGAACGGCTTCCGATCTCAACGATGGAGAAACCTTAGAGCCGCTGAACTGAAGGTTTCTTTGACGAGCTCGTAAAGTCTGGACTTGTTGTAGAGCTGCATGCACACAGGCTTGACCCGATATTCCATCTAATTCCTCCTCTTCTGATATACCTTGAGGTATTGGTGTCAGGGCGAAAAGAAGAAGCGACAACATGGATCGATAAGACGGCTTGTTCATGACCCTTAACATGTCCCTTCGGGCGTGTCGCCACAAGGCCTTGACGAGACTGCAGTGGTCCTTCTCCGAATTTTGGACTTGAGAAGTAACAGGGAGCCATCTTGCCGCGAATGCGGAGATGGTACTCTGTAAAGACTGCTCAATATCTTTACATCGTCCAACCGGTTGATTGCCCCTAGCATTAGCGTCCACTATGCATCCGTCAAGATGTCGACAGAGGTCAGATATACTGACGTATTTGTCTGCCAAAGTGTGGCCGAACCTGTATTGCGTGAGTATGAGCAGCAGCGCGGCTTGTTTGGTACATACAAGAAAGGACAGCTATATCTACCCATCCATGAGCCAAACACTGCCTCAAACCCCTCTCTGTATAGAGTGTCGAGCCATTTGGAGTCAAAGTTCTCCAAGTCAACACTATCTCCTAGGTTCCTTTCTGGTGGTATTGTGCACCACTCAAACGGCGTTGACTCGGGCATCACCGAAATCGTTACACTATCCTGGCGGGCGTCATTCTCTGTCTCAAGAGCATGATCCTCGGCGTTCACGGGCTCTGAAGAAATATCTGTTGCCCTACTGCCGTGTGTCGACGATGTATCACTTATGGGCCGAGGCGTTGTTCTACGGCGTGATTTGCGTTTCACTCCGCTAGAGCTGCTGGCCTTGGCATCTTCAATCCACTACACCGAGAAGTTGGTCAGCCATGGGACAATCCTCATAGGTAGGCTGCATACCTTGAAGGTACATGCATGATGGCGGTTGCGACAGCGTGTGCATGGTGAAGATGTGTCCCCATTGGCGTTGTTGTTACTGTTCTGGGCGTCACAGGCCACACGCGATCGCCGGCATTCATCGCAGCTGGAGAACTGGGTACGACGTGTGACAAGGCCAGTTGGCATGGCGTAGTCCACTATAGGCCTCCCTGGATATGATGGATTAGTCAGAGATGAAACCAAGAGTTGCGTTGAATTGAGTCGAGTCGTTTCGGATCCGGATGATGTTTGCTAGGGAATGGGCAACAGCGAGAGTCCACTTTGTTTGGAAGAACAGGGCAATTTGGTCCGTTAAACGATGCGGGGTAATGCAGATCACCCATTCGAGTTCAGTCTGGGGCTGGGCTAGGCTGGGGTAACGCGCATGGCTAGACTGTCGCGGGATGATCTTATCCAGAGACAAGTCATTTTACTACACGAGGAAGCCTCTCCAAGATTACTAGCTTGGGTCATATGTATAAAAAGCTAAAAATTAAAGTGATAAATTATCTTTGTAGTCCAGCAAATGGGCATTTTGGCCTTGGGCATGGTCACCGTATCTTTCTGGTGAGTTGGCGCCGCCACAGCGTTAGTGAAAGCTCGTCACTAATGACATCCCAGGACCAGACATGCGTTGGCAGGGATTATCGGAACCGAAGCCTCACACGCTATGACGTACGTGAGCTCTCCAGAAAACCAGGCATTCTGATGACATCCAGAATTTGGGATAATAAGATGGTGATAGGAGGATGACAGGCGGATGGTCGTGTCAGTCTCTGATAGAGTTTTAGTAACGAAAATTCGATGAATTCCATGTCTATTCAAAAATAAAGCATCTCGATCTTAATATTTGAAGCATGACAGCCTCCCTCACTGAAGCATGACTCGTCAGGAAGTTGGACAAATATTCGTCACAACAAAAAAAAGATTCATACAGGCCATGAATTACCCAAAGTCTCTAATTCATTTTGTTATTTTGATGTTTAATGAGCTAAAGGTAAGTAGATACTCTATCCTAATCAGCTGCACCGCGTGCTTGCCTTCCTCAGCACATCGGATCCGATGCCTACCTCCAAATCCTCCCCGCAAAACAAATGTGGATCTAGCAACACCATCACCACCCTCACCTCGGTTCGCGAGTTTCTTATTCAAGATAAGCGTCGCCTATGACATTACCATTATTCCGCCCCTCCCCACCAGAGCTGTGTCCCCCGTCCCCATCTGCCGAGCTATTCGCGCTGCTTGCTTGGCCCAAGCGGACACCCTCCGCCAACAAGCCGCTTACGATTGTGAGACCCGACTCTTGTGCTCCATAAATCAAGATCAGCAACACCTTGAGATTTGCGGGGGAAACGTGGGGAAGACATGGGTGCTGCAAGGTACTTAAGACCATCATCATCCATTCCTCCAACGTTTCGAAATGGAGAGACACATCTCTACAGTTGTCTGGTGTCGATTGAACTTTAGAAACGGCAACCATGGCGTCATATCATACTCCTCCAAATGAGAAGGCCGATGTCGTCGAGGCTGAGACTACTCCGAATCACGGCCATCAGAGAAGCCAAGTCGATCGCATCGATGCTTTGGCCACTGCGCCGGGGACGACCCTCGATTCCTTCTCTCATCTTGATGAGAAGAAGATTCTGCGCAAGGTACGTTCTTGTCCGTCAGCAAGAGACTCGTCTCACTGACCGTTGCTCCAGATGGATCTGCGATTGATCCCAATGCTTGCATTACTCTACCTTCTATCTTTCCTCGACCGTAAGTCGACCCCAGACTACGAGATAGCAACCCGCTAATCGTTCCCTTCTACAGGTGGTAATATCGGAAACGCAAAGATTGAAGGCCTTCAGGAAGATCTCAGCATGACTCCCGATCAATACAACTGGTGTCTCACCGTTTTCTTCTTCACATACGCCGCTTTCGAAGTCCCGTCGAACTTACTCCTCAAGAAGCTCCGCCCTAGCATCTGGCTTCCCACAATTATGGTCGCATGGGGAATTGTCATGACTTTGATGGGCATCGTTCAGAATTATCACGGTCTTCTTGTTGCACGCATCTTCCTCGGTGTCACTGAAGCCGGTCTCTTCCCTGGTGTCGCGGTATGTCCACAACGCCTTTCACCACTGTTCCTATCATCTAATGTCTTTCTAGTATTACTTGACTATGTGGTATTGCCGTCACGAAATCCAATTCCGACAGGCCCTCTTCTTCTCCGCCGCTTCCATTGCCGGTGCTTTCAGCGGCCTTCTCGCTTTCGGTATTGCCAAAATGGACGGCGTCGGCGGGCTTGAAGGATGGCGCTGGATCTTCATTCTCGAAGGTATTGTCACCGTGCTCGTTGCCACCTTCGCCTTCTGGGCTCTATATGACTTCCCCGAAACCGCAAGCTTCTTGACCGAAGAAGAGCGCGCCTTTGTTGTCTTTCGACTCAAGTACCAGGGTCAACAAAAGGTTGCAGGCCAAGGTCAAGCCCGTGTCGCGCAGGCGGATGAGTTCAAGTGGGAATATGTCTGGGCTGCATTCAAAGACTGGCAAATTTGGGTCAACATCTTTGTTTATTGGGGTGTAAGTAAATGTTCGAAGCAACACGATGTGATCAACACTAATTCGCTTAAAGATTGTCTGCCCTCTGTACGGAATCAGTCTCTTTTTACCTACCATCATTCGAAACCTCGGCTACAGCTCCAGCAAGGCTCAGTTGATGACTGTACCGATCTACATCACTGCTGCAATCCTCGCCGTTGTTGTTGCATGGACTTCAGACAGAGTGGGCAAGCGAAGCCCCTTCATCGTATCCTTCCTCTGCATGATGATTGTCGGTTTCTCTATGTAAGTCACATTCCCTAAAATACTCCAAGGATCAACGCTGATATGGAATTTAGATGCATTGCTACCAGCAATCCCAAGGTCGTCTATGGTGGTGTCTTCATCGCAGCTTGTGCCATCTATCCAGCATTCCCCGGTGTCATTACATGGTTGGCCAACAACTTGTCAGGGAGTTACAAACGAAGTGTTGGTATGGCCATTCAAATCGGAGTTGGAAACCTTGGAGGTGTAAGTACCGATCCTCCTCTATGCTTTGCTCTCACTAACGGATAAAGGCCATGGCTTCAAACTTCTACCGACAGAAAGACGGTCCTCGTTACATCTTGGGTCATGGTTTGGAACTTGGCTTCATCAGTGGAGGTATCATTGCGGCTCTCATCCTGATTGTGAGCTACAGTCGCATCAACAAGAGCCGTGAGCGAAGAATGGCGGCCGGTGAGCATGAATCGATCTCTGAGGAGGAGCTCTCCGCCAAGGGAGATAAGGCTTTGACCTGGCGATATATGCATTAGATGTTTTTGACCAGTATGTCTATAATTGAATGCTTGCAATTGCCCTGTTTATCTTAATAATTCATGATTTACTTATCTTGTCTCAAGACTGGTAAGTAAGATATAAAATTTACCGTAAATTGAAAATAAGATGCTATTAACTTATCACTTAATAATTGAGATCAACATTTTATGGTCTTGGTTAATACGAAACTTTTCATCAAGACGGTGAAGTATTGCCTTTCTTCTCCATGGTTGTTGTCGGTATTATCTGCGATTCAATCTGGGCGGAGCCGCCTGAACGTGTTCGATTCAATATAAGCTCCTGGAGGAGCGCCGTATCCGCAACGACCTGATGCTCCTTTGCTTACGAGCTTCTGCTCGGGTTTCGTCTCCCCCGTTGCAGGCTTCATGCTTTCCCATGGCCTTGCAATATTTCGTAGTCTTTATACCGAGATAATCCGATTTGGAGTAGCTGCTGATACCTCCGATGTAGTTTCCAATAAGGAGCCGGTTGTTAGGTCTAGCTGGATCAGCGATGGAATTAAAAATACCACTTTAAAGCTCGCTGACACCTCTGTTCTACCCTGGTATATATCTACTGCATCAAGCATGAGGGTATATGGCGTATCACTGGTGACAAGCGAAAGTATATATGTGCTTTACTCAATATCTCAAAGAGAAAGTTCAAGGTCGCGCATCGAAAACACATGATTGCGTTTCTGTTGATACCACAAGGTATCATATTAGGCTAGCTTGATATATAGTAATTACCTTAAACCTATTTAAGCATAACTACTCGCCTCCTCCGTCACACTCGTAGCAAACTCGGCTGCCTCGTCAATTGCGATCAGATATACGTTGAACGGGTTTTGGGGGGCTGCTAGATGATATCCGCCGTATCTGATTTCCCTTAAGTAAGAGGATCAACATGTATGCATGAACTTTCAAAGTTTGAGAGAGTTTCAACTATGCGAGATCCCGAAGAGTAAACTGCAATCTAAATACAGCTACAAGGAAGCCAGATGAGTATAGGGTTGTCATTTTATTTAAGAGCCTCCTACGCCAATGATTCACACTTAGGTTGGCCCAGTTAAGCCTGACTTGCCTCTTTACGTCAACTATGGCTACAACAGCGACAGGGTCCACACTAGCACCAAGCACCAATGAAAGGGAAATGAATTGGCGCTGTGTTTGATTCCATATCAGCTGGTAGTGTGCTCCTAGGCCTGGAGAAAACCACTCAGCGACAGCTGAGACTTGTGATTCTCCCGTATTGCCGTGAGTATTACACCACGTGCCAGGGGTATTGGGTTTTGGCCATGGACCTAGACTGGAGAACTGTTGGCGCTAGAAACTGCGGTGTTGCATTAAGATCTGTATCTAGAAAACGTCCCGGTGTAGAAGCCCGTCAGGGGTTGCGGAACCGTATCCGGAAACCTGGATGAACCGCCTCGCTTGTATGATCCCACACTAGCAAGGATCATGCAACCATAAACCCAAGTAGCCAGGATAAGTTGCTGGGATGGTGATCCGATGTTTACCGCAAGCGGCTCGGTTCCCGGTTCGTGGGGATGAAGTAACATTGACATGCTTGCGAAGATCTCGAGGCGACCTTGATGATCTATCCTGAGAGACTATTTGGGATACCAACTCGCAAGGTATTCACAGATTAGATAGCAGGTAAATTGAGTGGCTGGAAAAATCTATTGTCTAGTGTAATTAAAACGCTCTAGCGGATGAAGACGAATACGTGACTTATACTATGTACAGAGTTGTCCACTGTCGCTTACAGGTAGACGTAGCAGAAAGGTCCAGATAGCGTGCTCATGAGATCCTTGATCTGGCGCTTCTCTCCAACCCAACCGAGGTTGACGTAGTCGTCAAAGGTGGTATCAGCACTGGGAGGGTTGTCGAGGAAAGTGTTTGTGCCTTGGAGAGCAACCTTACCATAAACACGGTCCTTGGGGTTGAGCATCTGCCAGATCCACCAGACACGGTCAATCATGGAGTGGTGAAGGTAGAAAGCAGGGTCACCGGGAGATGTGAAGACATCGTTGCCGGGATCACCACCGAGCGAGTAGTGACCACCACCGTGGATGCCGATGTCTCCGCTGCCAGGAACACCCTGCATCTGCATCTGAAAGTCGTAGACGGTCTTGGGCTTGAGGATGTTGTTGAGGACAGAGGTAGCGTTGGCGTAGCGTCGGTTGACAGCATCGCCAAGATCGCGTCGAAGACAGCGAGGGTTGTAGTCGAGAGGGCTGGGTCGAGCCTCAACTTCACCACCGGGAAGATCTAGAGCAGCAGGGCCGAGGTTGACATTCATGTCCTTGAAAGGACCGGACTTGACGCAACCGCCGCCATTGCCGGTGGGTAGGTAGACGGGAGGAAGACCGCTTGAGGCACCGAGGACGATGTCAGGTCGATCAGGGATGTACTCGCCGTCACCAGAGATGGAAAGGTCGCTACCATCAAAGATGGGAGACTTGTTGAGGCCAGAGATGGCAGTGAGGGCCCAGTCCCAGTACTATTGGCAAATGTCAGTAACTGTAGCATCTTGGTGTTACATTGTCGGGGACCTTACAGGTTGAGTGCCCTTGTAGCCACACTCGTTTCGAAGAGCTTCCTCATAGAGCCAGGTGAAGTATCGGTGCCAGGTAAGGAAGTTTCCAGTGTAATGGATTGTCTGTGTCTGGTTCAGGTGGACAGCAACCCAGTCATCAAACCGAGTCTTGGCGCCGGCAGCGAAAGACGCGGGGGACTTGGCAGGCTTGGACTGGAGACACTTGACAGCGTCGATGTAGGACTTCTTTTCCGTCTTGGAAAGGGTGCTCCTGGAGTAGGTTGTCAGTATAAATTGTGTTTAGCGGACATAGAGGTCTCACCATTCCCGTCGCACGCGCACATTGCTCCAATTGCAGGTGCTTGCGCGCTTAGTCTCGCCCTTAGAGATATCTTGAGCCGCCTTGTAGGCAGCATTGGCGAGATCAGAGAGCTCGTCAATATTGGTGACCTCGGGGGCATTGGCATCAATGGTGGTGGCTTGGGGAGCGGCCAAAACGCCAGCGGCGTTGAGGGCCAAGAGAGAGACGAATCCAGCACGCATGGTTGCAGTGTATCAGGAAAGGGACGGGAAATGTGACAAGGATCCTCTTTTCAGCACTGGTTGTGTGGCTTGAAGGACCAGTGAGTGAAGAATGTCTCAAGATGCAGAAATGTAATGAGCTATATACTACTGCTGCATGCCCATGAACGGACTTTTCTCCCTCTGCGTGAGTTAGCGAGACCGAATCTGCAAGCCAAGAGTCCCCAAGGGAAGCGACAGACGAACCAAGTTGGTCTCCACGGACCCTTCTGCATAAACCCATAATGTTCATGGATGTTTTAGTAGGCGACTTGTCAATTGCAGTAGGGTAGTATTTCAACGGAAACACTGGCTCAAAGAAGAGCATCCGAACAGTGACTAAAAGTTTAGAACCAACAATGGAAGATCTTGTCTTGGTGGACGGGCTAGACTCCAGCTAAGCTGTCGGGGTACCTCGAACCGAGGCGGGACGGCAGGCGGACCGGTAAATAATCGACACTTTACCTAACTTTAGGATGAGTTACTATAATAACTAGAGCATATTTTAAGTCAAAGATTGCCTGAAGTGCCTATTTTATTTAATCACCCCTTATCTAAAGTTAGGTAAAGTGTTGACCCGCCTGGACAGCAGGGAATGGTCGGTTGGCTCGGCCAGATGTTGTAGCTCAGAACTAACCCGATTTTGGATCTTCAGCGAATTTCCTATGGAGCAGGCATTAGCATTATGCATTTGTGGGCTGCGGCACAGGCTGAAATGACAAGGATGAGCTGCAGGACCCAACTACGCCACCGGAGGATTCTCATATCAATTCTCAGGTCAGGGGGAATTAGACCGTATCGCCTGTTGTATAGCCTGATGTTGCAGCTGAGACTTATGCAGGTGTAATTGAGCCTTTCTCGTCGCGTTCTAGGGCCCTCAATGAAGGATGCTGTCAACGTATAGCAATGTCAAAGGATTTAGCGCTAAAGTAACGCATTGACGCTTGGTCTTAGTCTCCACGGGAGGTGATCCGGACGAGTTCCGTTAGGTGGAGTTGGATCCATATAGCTCGGACGACAGCTGGCATTCCCGTTTAGCGAAACACAAAGAGAGGAGAGGGCCGTCTCAATTTGTCCTTTCGTGTCCGGGAACTAGTCCCTCCAGTGAGACTCTTTGATCGCATCCAATTCCAACTGATCTACATGTCGATCCCCCTCGCGAATCACAAAATGTCACCAAACTGTGCCCACCATATCTTCAGATAATCGTCCCCAGATCTTGACGTGCACGACGCGACTCAACATCGCGCCTGCAGATGCATACAAGCAGATTAACATGCGATAACTGATCCCTCTGACGCCAGAGGCCACCTGCAAAGGACCCCTGGCCATCAGCACTTGGAGAGCCTCAGCCGCTGTTCCCATGTCCACTTAGTGGACCACCGTAGATGCCAAGACCTGAGCGCGGTGTCCCTTACGCTATACGCATCGGCACTGCGGATATTACCCCTAGTGTCGGCTATAACCTGAACAGAGAGACCTGAGCGTTTCATAAGTTCATTGTCACCAACTTACCCGCATGCGCATGAGGGGATCTGGCCAATGTGGATGCAGAAGACGCAGGCTATCTACCAACGTGCATCACCGTTCAGGGATGTTCCCTTGGGCTCCCCGTAAAGAGCATCGTACGATATCCCCGAACCGTCGGGGTAGTAATGATAATGCCAAGGGAGTTGATAACTTAACATCTCAGCTTCAAGCGACCTCGATCAACTGGGTAGTTGATCCGGTCCTGAGATGGCCCAAGATGGATCTCGTTAGTGATGAATTTCCTCTTCTATCACGGTGGTCACTTCCACCCGAGAACCCGAGCCCGTGTTCTCTTTGACGTGAAGGCCAATTGCACCTAACCTGGTTTGTGGGAACTCTCGTTCTAGTGCCGCGGACGCACGTTGATACCCTGTCAAAAACGTGGTTCCAGCTTCTTGGGAGAAGACCTCCCACGCCATTGAAGGATCGATATGCCCCCTAACCCCTCTTTCGTGCCTGAGTGTTTTCTTATTATGCTGCCTCCTTGCCGTGTTCTCCATCGTCCCAAGTTTTGGGGTCTGTTTGTACATCCCCCCTTCGTCAGTCCATCATGGATCCCAAGGTCGAGCTGCCTTCGAATCCGAACGAGAACGAAGCGCCAAGTATTCTCGCCGCGACCGTTTTGATTATTTCAATATCGACTATTGTTGTGTTGGCTCGTCTGTATGTGCGAGTCTTTATCATTCGCAACACTGGCTGGGATGTAAGTTTGCAACCAACATCTCCACTACCCTTCCCAACATTGCTTTGCTTTTTCTTCGTCTCTCTTCTTCTTCCCCAAAGATCCTTTAAGAAGCATTTCTGACAATGTTGTTTGTTTATAGGATGGCTTCATGGTCTTGTGTATGGCCTTGGCTTGGGCAGGCCAGGGCGTCATCTTTGGACAGTTATCTCACGGCGCCGGACAACATATCGGCGATGTCGACCCTGATATTTACATGGTTGGAATGAAGCTCAACTTCATAAGTCAGCCAATATTTCTAATAGCTATCTGCGTGGTCAAACTATCAGTGGGATGCGCCCTATTGCGAATCGCCTCAACAAAGTTTTATCGATGGTTGATCCTCTCTATTATGGGTTTTATGGCATTTTACACCATCGGCTGCTTCTTCGTAAGTCAGCTTTCTATCTACATTCAAGCAACCCAGCCAACTGACCTTATTCGTCGCAGACCCTCATATTTCAATGCTCGGATATTCGCGTCCTCTGGGACACGAGCGTACCCTCGACGTGCTGGCCCAAAAAGACTCTTCAAGGTCTTTCGTACACGAATTCTGCACTGAATATCGTGACTGATCTCCTCTTCGCCATCGTCATCCCCACGCCTATGCTGTGGAATCTAAACGTTCACTTCCGCACTCGATTAACACTTATCGGTATCTTGGGCTTGGGTGTATTTGCCTGTGCCGCCGCCTTCGTCAAGCTTGGCTACGTGACTAATTACGGTCAACTGGGCGACTGGCTATGGGACTCACGCAACATTACCATCTGGACCAGTGTTGAGCTGAATGTCGGTGTCATTGCCGGTAGTCTGCCTTGTCTAAAGCCACTCTTCCGACGCTTCCTCGGTAGCACATACGGCAAGAGCTCCAAGAAGACGCCAGCTACGGGAGCTACAAACTACGGCCACGGCACATTGCGTAGTGGTAGTAACTGGCATGCCTTGTCGAGTGGCCGTCGGGGCGATGACGAGACGAGCAGTCAGAAGGCCATCAACGCCGGCATTCAAGAGTATGAGCTTCGTGACAGGATAGCAAGTCCGTCTGGAGTCATGAACAAGACGACGATCCTGACGGATATTGAGGGAAGATCAAGCGATGAGAGTGGCCAAGCCGGATACAGCGGCCAATATCCTACCGGCATAACAAAAACAATGACAACAACGGTCGAAGTGACCAAGTCGGACTCTTCATCCAGCCGATGATTTGATATTTCATATTTCAATACCCCATTAGTTAATTAATAGCCCAAGTGGCCGACAAGTTTCCTGCTGTTTCTGGATTTTTGATGAGCGTAGGTGCACCGGGGATTTATTCGAAGTGCAAGGGAAAATCATGTAAAACCGAATGACTTGTATATAGCATCTTGATAATAGATTACAGCAACTATTTGCGCACTCTGACGTGCACACAACCATGTCCGAAAGAAGTTATGATAAGGAAATAATATGTTATTTCTGAAAATTATTTATCTTACGTCCGAATAATTTGTGACTGATATATTCACTCTTCACTGCAAGTTACGCTTTTCAACTCATAAAGTCAAATATTCATATTATCCACATTCATTAGCTCGAGGAAACGATCAGTATTTCTCAATATGGACACCCGAAAGTGTCTTACTCTTTAAACTTTATCCTTATACGTGTCTCAATCTTCTTGTTTACCCTAAAGTTCTTCGGAGCCGACTGTGGCTTTATCCGCGCTTCTATCTTTCTGACCCAGGTCTATCTTATCATTTCCAAGTATCCTGTCATCCGATCGGCTTTATCAATTAGCTTTCCCCGCGAAAGTTGTCCAATCGCGAAAACAAGGGTCTCGTTATCTCGCTACTTATCTACCGACCAAAAATGATGCTCGCGCCCGTCAACGCCAGCACTAACAGAATTCCTTTGCTAAAACTTGCCATTCTGGGACTAGTCTGTCATTTGATCCATTTCCCCCGCAACGCGACTTTTGATGGTACGGCGGAGGCGAATGTGAGGCATCGCCCATTGGTCAATGCTTTGGGTATCGCGAGTAAGTGACATCAAAGTCGAATTCTAAGATAAGGGGAACGGATAATTTATATCTTGGCGAGACTTAGACCTCGTTTTTCTTTCCTTCCCTCCGAGGTCAACATTCTACCCTCTCATACCAGTATGGCTACCAACACTCCAGCCCAGGAGGGCCACCTCCAGAAGAGGTTCTCCAAGATTACCATGATTGGCATGGCCTTTGCGATTCTCAAGTAAGAAGCCCGAAAACGATCTACTTTTGCTGTGCTAATGAAACAAGTACATGGATTTCTCTTGCTGGATCACTCGGCCTTGTCATGCCGTCAGGCGGCTCCGTTAGCTTCGTCTATGGCTTCATTTTCTGCGTGATCTGCAATATTTGCTTGAGTGCAAGCGTGGGAGAACTAGCCTCTTTGTATCCCACCGCTGGAGGACAATATCATTATTCATTCGCTTTGTCCACGAAGAAATGGAAAAGTTTGATGGTCAGAACGCACACAAAGTCCGGTTAACGACATTACTGACAGTCAATAGAGTTTCCTCGTTGGATGGACAAACATTGCTGGTTGGTTGACCTTGAATACAACCGCGGCCTACTTTGGAGGTATGGTCTATCTCACTCATACCATCATACAACCCACTTACCGCGAAATAGCTCGATTCCTTGCCGCAGCAGCTGTCGCTGGTTCCGGTGGCACCTACGAGATCACACAATGGGGAACCTACTTGATGTTTGTCGCAGTGTCCATTGTCGGTGTTTTCCTGAACATTTTTGCCTATCCCATATTGAACCGCTGGAACGAGGGTGCTTGTAAGTCGAGTCTCCCATGTTGTTGCTGTGACTTGCTCACCGTTTATAGTGTACTGGTCCTTAATCAGCGTTGTTGTGATTAGCATCGTGCTTCTCTCTACGTCCCCAAAGACTGACGCAGAGTTCGTATTCACAAATTTCTCCAATACGACTGGTTGGAGTGACGGAACAGCTTGGATGCTGGGACTGCTTCAGTCAGCCCTTAGCCTCATCGGGTGAGTCTCCATCTTAGATCCCACAATAGAGAATGCTGACAATGTTGTAGATATGATGCTGTAGCGCACATGACGGAAGAAATGCCTCGACCAGCCAGAGATGCACCTCAAGCTATGATCGCCGCTGTTCTAGTTGGAGGTGTAACGTCAGTATACCTTATTACTTCAGAAGCATTGGACTGACATGTATCTAGTGGAATTATCTTCATCCTAGTGATGCTCTTTTGTTTCGTCGACCTCGACCTCCTCCTCGCATCACCAACCCAGAGTCCCCTTACCGAGATGATATACCAAGCTACTGGAAGCCAAGTTGCTGCAACCGTACTGAGTGTTGCAGTTGCCTTGTGCTTTGTCAATGGAGCCAACGGCTGTGTAACCTCTGGTAGTCGGCTTCTCTGGTCAATGGCACGAGATGGTGGCACGCCCTTTTCTAACTAGTAAGTATACTTCGTGCGCTCGGAAACTGCGGGGAACTGGAACCACTAACCTCTATAACAGTCTTTCGCACCTTCACCCAAAGCTCAATGTTCCCGTCCGGGCCATTCTTGTGCAAGCCGTCTTCAACCTTCTATTTGGATTGCTGTACCTAGGTAAAGCCTTCCTGACCATGCCTCTCCATATTATTTGCTAACGCTTTTAAGGTCCGGAGGTAGCTTTCAACGCATACATTGCTAGCTGTACGCTCTTCCTCAACCTGTCTTATGCTGCACCGGTTATCATCCTACTAGTACGAGGACGACAGCTTGTCCTAGCAGATCCGCCTGAGTTTTCGCTCGGGTACACTCTGGGATACATAGCCAACTACACAGCAGTCATTTTCGTGCTTGTCACCTCAGTGGTAAGTCCAGCTTCTTTCCCAAAGGGGTAAAAATGGTCTCACTTGAACAGGCTAACATACTCCCCTCAAACAGTTTTTCTGCTTCCCTCCCGCTATCCCTGTCAACGTATCAACAATGAGTCAGTTCATCTAAGTCTATATTCATTGACGAATTAACTAATGCAATTTAGACTATGTAACAGCAGTTTTGGGCATCTTCATCATCTTTGTGACTGCATTGTGGATTTTGAAGCGAAAGTCCTACGAGGGGCCACAGCTTGAGTGCATCTTGGGTGAAGAGTTACCTGTGGCAGATGTAATGTCACAGAAAACCCCGAAGGAGATTGCTTCAAGCTCACACTCTAAACAGGAAGAGTGATGGCTTGAAATACACACAAAGCGACAAGCGAGGAGTGAAGAGGAGGGCATCATTTACAGCAGTAGTTAGTAACTTACATTTTAACCAAGACCTTTCTTAGCATTCTTAGAATGAACACAATTGAGGCGCACGCAGTACCAACTATCGATGGCTGAATGGAAACTAATAAAATCGCTGTCTTCTACTTCCTACGTTTTTGGTTGGCCTTTGGCTACGTTCTAATTTGAACTAGGTCTGCCAGACAATATCGGTATTTGAACTGAGGTTGGCACACTTAGCATCCCAAACGAGGTCCTGTCACCGTCAACACTATAGTTTTCTCTCTCTCATGTCGCCCGTAAGTTCATATTTGGCGTGGACAAAGAGCTCAAGATGGGTTCAATGGCCTGGCCGTAACTTGCTCAAGTTTTCGAGCGACTATTTATTATACATTCTAGGGATAAGCGGGCTTAGGATCGCCACGACGTTTTAAAAGCAGAAACATGTCTTAATCAGGTTTTCGGAAGATGAGCTTAAGAAGGCTTGTAGCGGAATAGGGTTGTAAATTAGTTACTACTTGCGTTTGAACAGTGCCGCGTTTCTTTCCTTTTCTTGGCCCGTGTCCGTCGTTTGAATGTCACGGTGAAGATCATTTAGGCGCTTTATTGAATGTCTGAGTTGGTCTGATCTCCAAACACCCCAAACATTCTTTCCCTGCTTCTGATTGTTATGGATGATATATTCGTCAGGAACAGGCAAATATTTCTTGAACATTTACTTCTCAGACATTCTTCTGGCGCTCACAAGCCACCACATTCACGGGAACTTTTCATAGCGGAAATGCACTGTATTTCGGTAACTTGTCTTGATACCAGTATTCCGATTTTTAAGAGTTTCCGAGGAATAGTTCTTTTACGCTATGATATTCCTCAGACTTTAATATAGACTTTAGTAATTACGTAATCTTATAGCCTACATTTAAAAGTTCTTAGGATATCTATTATATCGAATTATACTCTACAGTGACAATACAATCAATGATATTACTTGAATTATTTGGTCGAGGGAGACGGACTCTGGCTGAACCCTTTAGCCAGTCAAGTGGTTCACTAAAAAATTGGGATATTTACCTAACTTTAGGATGAATTGCTATAATAATTAAGACATATCTTAGGTTTATAATCGACTAAAGTGTGTCTTATTTTATTATATGCTACCTAAAGTTAGGAGAGTCCCGATTATTTGCTGGACCGCCTGCCAGTTCCGAGGCTTGAGATATCGGCATCTGCCCAGCCGAACGTGCCCCACCTGACCTTTCCAAACTTGGCATCCAATAGCGAAGGATATCAATGCCGAAGAAGGAAACAATTAGCAAATGCTATGTTACACCATCACAGTTATCACTCGGTTATCAGCAGAGGTAGCGGTTTCATTGCTTTTCAGCTATCTTCACTATCTCGCCAGAAACTCTGATCATTCGTACCTTGTGAAAGATTAACCCTGAGTAAGATGGCAGCAATTACACCAAGTTTTTCCTTCAAGGTGGCTCTTGTGCAAATGAAGCCAAAGGTGTGCACATGGTCTATCTGTCTGAATGAATCGAGTACTAACATGTCAACAGCCTCTTGATGCTGAACACAACTTTGCACATGCTGCTAAGCAGATTCGCCTCGCAGCATCTCAGGGTGTGTCTCTTGCCGTTTTGCCGGAATACCATCTTACAGGCTGGGTGCCGGAAGAGCCATCCTTTGCACTCTCTCCGGAGAAGGCTGTTGAATTTCGAAAAAGATACCAAGACCTTGCAGCCGAACTTCACATCAATATCTGTGCAGGAACAGTGGTCTCTCGAGCTCCCAAGCACAACATTCAACCAGTCGCGGATGATAGACCTACCCTATTAAACACTTCAGACTTTATCGATCACAACGGGAATCTCCTCGGTACTTATACCAAGACGAACCTCTGGATTCCCGAGCGACACACTTTGACCTCTTTTGTCGATCATGCTCGGAATGCGGCCAAAGACGACGCCCCAGCACCTAATCCCCATCAAGTATTCGACACTCCTCTCGGCCCCGTTGGCATTCTCGTATGCTGGGATCTTGCTTTCCCTGAAGCATTCAAACAACTTGTCCTAGCGGGTGCCAAAATAATCATCATCCCCTCATACTGGACATCTCTGGACATGGATAAAGATGGCCTCGCATACAACGCCGATTGTGAAAAGATGTTTATTCAATCAGCCCTTGTGACCCGCGCATTTGAGAACACCGCTGCGGTCATCTACTGCAATGCTGGTGGGCCAGTGCAAGAAGGGTTCTTTGGCTGTAGTCAAGTTGCGCTACCCATTGTGGGAACTGTGCCTGGAAGTTTTACCGATGGAGAGGAGGCTATGCGTATTTTAGATGTGGACATGCGGACTATAGATATTGCAGAACGCAATTATCAGATTAGACAAGATCTGGCCAGAGAGAATTGGCACTATGGCTACTCAAAGAACACCGCCACAGCTAAATTATAGAATTCAATGCATATTCTCCATAAACCGAGCTCAAGCTTTGATGAACTGGACCTACCTAGTCACCTCATATTAAACATGTGAACGTTGCGCGATCGTGGTAAAGATACAGGAAAGGAGCGGGATCATGATTATCAGTACAGGAAACGAAACTTCCCCGGTGGGCAATTCGATGTGATACGTGTGTCAGTAAGGGGATGTCAAGTTCCCGCACACCGGATATACGTCACTCTGCTGCCACTGGCAGCCTAAAATAGGTGAATTGATGGTCGTCTTCAATAACATTCTATTTATGTATAAAGTGACGGAAAGTACCCTATGAATAACTGTTATCCTTGAACACAGCTAGTTGTCGGACCACTGTTAGTTCAACCTACAATCTGTCTCGACTCTCGGGTAAGTAGAAGAGGTCAGACTAGCACCGTCACGTGAGCTGGAATACTCGTCACTAAATCCACTCATCCAGACTATTTGCACCTTGCCATCTCCACTCACCAATGCAATACAAACAAGCGGGTCATCATGTCCTCAGCATGCTCGGCAGTGCGCAAGAACATTACCAGGTCACGCACTGGGTGTGCCGTGTGCAAATCTAAACGAGTACGAAATTATTTCCCCCTACACCGTCGATCTCTGACCGTATTTCCAGCTCAAATGTGACGAGGCAAAGCCTTCTTGTTCTCGCTGTCTAAGACTGGGCATTCCCTGTCCGGGCTATCAAAAGCCATTGCGATGGAAGGCTGGATCGAAATCTCCAAGGGACATACCAGATACACCTCGAGATGAGGCCGCCGCAACCCCTCAACAGGCTTCAGCATATACACCCTACCAACCACAGCCCTCAGAGGATTTCGTCAACAACCTCTACAACCCGGAACTCCTAGAGCAGTTTACAAGCGTTATGGACCCGGGGTGCGTTGATATCTCGGGACACGAAATCCTAGATTCAGACCTACCTCTTATGCAATTCCCAAACGATTTGTTAGAACTCTATCCGGACCAGACACTAGCTCAAACGCCTGATACTATGTCCCAAGGGCCCAATGAGGATAGACTCTGGCCAATTAGCCTTTCAAATAGAGCACAGCTGGATTTACAGGCCCTCAGCAGAACGGAGTCTTTAAATCAGTTGCCCGAGCCTGTCTGCGAGATGCCATTGTCACATGCCCTTCAGGACCATTCTTCAATTCTGGTCGAGTACTACTTCAAGGAAGTATGCGGGATGATGTCTTGCTACGACAGTCCAATGAATCCATACAGAACAACAATTTCAAACATGTGGTCCGGCTCCCAGTCTCTCTACTACATTACTCAAAGCATGGCCGCCGCGTGTCTGTCTGAAGTGTCACCTAGCTTTTCCTCGGTCGGGCGCCAGCTCCGAGATCAAGCCATGGTCTGCTTATCCAGAGAAGCCAAAATAGCTCAATTGGAGACCTCGTCCTTGCTAGCTTTGGTCATGTTGGGGATGAGCCTCTCCTGGCACGATCCCAGCAGCCTAGGCCAACATCAATTCGACGTTCTCGCTAAAAAGGTTCTTTCTGCTGAAGCGCGTGGCGATAACCTCGCACTGGCCGAAAAGAAGAAGGAATTCTTTTTCTACAACTCTCTTGTGTACTGGAAAATGTTACTCTCTTTTGTGACTGACGTGGACTCAAGCATCAAACACGCTCAACCCCAACCAGCCCCACCAGATTGTCTCGATTTGCCTGAACCCCGTATGCCTCATCCGCAGACGGGTATTGGCATTGAAGTACAAGAACTCGTTGGAAAAGTTGGGAGCCTAGTCAGAAAGGAGCGAAAGCGGATTCGTTCCCGTCGGTTCGCCTCAAGGGAGGATATTCAGCAAGCTCAGGATGCTATCGTTGCTTCAGAACAGCTACACTCGGAGCTGTGTGCGATCGAGCTACCAAGAGAAAGCGACATTGTTGATGCTGGCGATGATATGACGCCGGCGAATCACCTCGTTAGTATTGCTGAAGCCTATAGATGCACGGGGTTGCTTCAGCTCTATCGGAATTTTCCAGATCTCCTTACACCATACGCCCTGTCAGGGAGTCCAACAATCCATCCATTCATGGCAGAGACTCCTGGACCTGCCGGGCCCTGCACTGACGATCGATCTGTGACGGATACATGGTTGACCTGTTTAGCTCTGCATGTTCTAGACTTGGTCAAGGATATACCTATATCGTCACGAAGCCGGTCTATCCAGCCTTTGCTATTCGTGAGTATCTGTAGTGAACTGTCAATCAGTCGCTCATACTGCACAATTTCAAATCTTCCACAACCTCCTGTCGCAAGTATTGAAACCAGCCAAAGGTTCAAAGTGCCCTTGTCCGGTCTTGAAGTTTTGGAAGCAAGAAGGGTCATTGTTTCTCGTCTTTCTGCCTTTGAAAATATCTTGGCAGCCAAGCCCATACGTCGAATGTTGACGCTAGTTAAGAAGACGTGGGCTTGTATGGAGGAGGAGAAGCAGGAGGTATACTGGATGGATGTGATGATGGAGAATGGTTTTGAGACATTAATGGGATAAGCAGTGATCTTCTTTTTGCAAGTCCATCAATAACAACCCTGCCGCTTATATTCTAGTAAAATTGCGACAAACGTGACGATAATAGATAAAGACTAACGCCAGATTTTCCAGTAAAATATTAAGACAAATTTTTAACTTTAGATATTATAAGGCTTAATAGGATCTAATATAGTCTAAACTTGTATAAAGTCTGCTAAAATATTAGAATCTTATCTAAACTTTGAGATGTTCTTTTTATCTCTCTTTTACTCACTTACCTCCGTAGGTTTAAAATCCTAATATAATTAATCTCCTAGTAATCTTGAGTTTTAGAGACTATGTAAGTCTAGAAATTTGAACAAGCTCTATGTCTTACTAACGCTTTAATAAGCTTACTAGTTTGGTCAATAGATTGCATCTTTCTCTACACAGGGGTACTTTTTTAACTCGTCTTCCATGGACGCCTGTCAGGTCATCGCCAACAACTCAAAAGTGCATTAGTCTAACCTGATCAAGGCGATAACCCCGGACTATCGAACACTTTTGAGGTCCCTGCAACGGTCAGGCTAGGCTAACCTAGCTAGATAGAATATGGGGTCGGACTCGCCTGGCTAGGTTCAGAAATCGAATATCAATGCAACGCCAAGCCGAGTTTTCCGCCGCTAGAACCCCTTGTTTCCCGCCGGCACAGGGGTCCTTTAATCATGGCCATATAATTCGCAACGGCCGC
Organism: Fusarium stilboides; assembly: GCA_014822085.1. Taxonomy (NCBI): domain Eukaryota; kingdom Fungi; phylum Ascomycota; class Sordariomycetes; order Hypocreales; family Nectriaceae; genus Fusarium; species Fusarium stilboides. The sequence goes on from JAASAY010000038.1 coordinate 28,282, forward strand.
CCAATTCGGTTTGCTTGAGCACCAGCATCATTATCATCATCATGGCTCGTGGTCTACTAACTCTGTGCGTCAGCGCTTTGCTGGCCGTCGCAGGTGCTGTCAAGCCTGCTGATGTGGTCTTCTACAATGGCAACATCTACACCATGTGCCCGTCTAACAGCATGGTGACGGCGCTGGCTGTACGAGAAGGCAAGATTGCGTACGCTGGTAACAAGAAATCCGCCAACCAGTACATCGGCAAGTCAACAAAAGTCATCGACCTCAAGGGTCGCATGGCCATGCCTGGTCTTGTCGATTCGCACATGCACGTCCAGTCGGGAGGTCTTTTCCTCCTCAAGTGCGATCTCAGCTACCAGACGTTGCCTATCGAGGACGTGCTTGAGCATATCCAGGGCTGTATCGACAACGATACTGGCAAAACAGATGATGACTGGCTTGAGGTCGTTAACTTGGACTATGCTGGTCTCATCGATAAGAGTGGCGATGTAGGAAAGGCCCAACTCGACAAGCTCAAGACCAAGCGACCCATCATCATCCGCTCGAGCGACTACCACACTGTCCTCGCCAACTCACGCGCTCTTGATCTATCAAAGATCGACGAAAACACCAAGGACCCATCTGACGGCAAAATCGTTCGTCTTACGGGCAGTCAGGAGCCTTCTGGCGCCCTTCGAGATGGCGCTTCTGCCCTTCTTGCTGGCCCTCCTCCACCTTCGGATGAAGAGAACCTCCAAGCCATTCGCGCTGCGCTCAAGCTGCTCCGAGAAGCCGGCATCACTACCTTTCAAGAGGCCGCTGCCAACGACGACCATCACACTGTGTTCACTGCCATCAAGAAGGAGGATGGCCTTTCGGCGCGTGCCTACTTCGACTACCGCATTGAGGCACCCAACGCGCTCCCCGCGGTTGCTACCCTCGTTGATAGTGTTGTCAAGAAATTGACACCTTGGCATGATAAGTCAACCATTGGCCCCAAGCCGACCCTCAAATGGCAGGCAATCAAGGCTTTCATCGACGGAGTCATTACATATCCTGCCAACACGGCTGCTTTGATCGACCCGTACTGGGCGCCCGTCAATAGCTCCGAGGTAAACGGCACATGGGCACCTGATAAGAACTCACTCAACAAGCCCTACTGGAAGCCCGAGATTCTCACAAAGACTCTGGAGCTGCTCTTCCTTGCCGGTTTTGACGCCCAGTTGCACGTCGATGGTGATCTCGCAGTCCGCGTCGGCCTTGACGCCGCCGAGTCCTTCCGCAAGAAGTTCCCCCACAAGGACTTCCGTCTGGGTCTGGCTCACGATGAGCTGTCGCACGAGAAGGACTGGGCTCGCTTCGCTAAGCTTGGAGTCGATCCCATCGTCAGTTACCAGTGGTCGCAACTCAGCTCTTACTATATTCCCAGCACGTTCAAGTCCCTCGCCGACTATCGCCTCAAGAATCTGCAAGCATGGGATCAATTTGAGGCTGCGGGTCGCCCTCTTGTGTACGGAAGTGATTGGCCGGTAAGTTGTTATTCTCAAATTCCAGACAAGTCTAATGGTTATAGATCGATCCTCTTGATGAGTTTCTTGCCCTCAAGGCCGCCGTCACTCGCTCAGGCGACCCAGAGAACCCTAACTCGCCCGCTTCCCAAGGCCCCCCATACGATGGAGTCTTCCCCGGAAAGGGTATTTCTCGTGCATCAGCTCTCCGCTCCATCACCATCAACGGCGCTCGCTTCCTTCGCGCCGACAAGCAGATTGGATCCCTCGAAGTCGGCAAACTCGCCGATATCATCGTCCTTGAAAATAACTTCTTCACGGTCCCTGAGGAGAAGCTCGGCCACCAGAAGGTGCTGCTCACCATGGTTGGTGGTGAAGTGCTTTATGTGGCTGACGGCCACGACTTTGGTGTCAAAGCTAAATTTCCCAACGATGATAAGGCTAGCGCACGCCTTGCTCGCCGCACCATCGGCGGCTTTGGCGCCAAGGACCTGTCAGAGGAGGGCAAGGCGGATGCTGCTAAGCTGAGGAAGCGAGGCACCTGTGTGCACAAGCATTAATTGTGGCTATCTATTTTAGAGTGGTGGGATGAGATGTGTATGTACATGTAGACTTAGACGAAGATAATAGACGATGAGATGATGAGACAGAGAAAGAGATGTTTGATCGCCCCTTGCACGCTGCAATCTTGCTAAAAACCAACTGCCGGGGTCTCGGGCAGCCCGTTGGATCCGCGCCTATGCATGCCCTTGACTCTGCGGAGAACGCCATTTTGTACCTAACGTTAGTCCAATTACCGTCCTTGTGTATGACATTAACTGTGCCACAATGCTGTTGGGACTAGACAAGGTAAAGAGACATAGTTTTCGTATAGTCAAGAACATGAGTCGTTTATCACCATGGGCTTGCACAAAGACAAGGGCTACCCGCGTTCTCGACTGCCTCGAGTTCTGAGGTGGCGTGTTGGAGTTGTGTTAACTCAGCAATGGATTCCCCGGGATTCACTACTTGCCAGGATGTCAGGATACCAGAGCTGAAAAGAAAGGTGACCATTTACTGTGGCTGTAGTGTCAGACAGGGTACCCGATTGAAGAAGTCGAGAGCCAAGGTACCGGCACCGGTACCGTACAGAGACAAGTCCGCTCTTCTTGCAAGTTATCTGTTGTTCTAGCTTTCCATTTACCGTTTCAATGATCGTCGAAGATGTTAATTACTTGGAAAAATTTCATGGCGTGCATGTTATAAATCTCAGCCCTATTTCCAACAAGACTTCTTGCGTCTTTTAATAGCAGTAGTAGCCCGCCAGGAGGGCCAGTAGACAATAGGCACTTTACCTAACTTTAGGGAAGAGATAATAAAAAAACTAGGCACTTTAGCTCGTTCTCAGCCTAAAATATGCTCTGATTATTATGGTAGCATATCCTAAAGTCAGGCCTTGTTTTCCGATCCCCTGGTATTTTGATTTGCATCTTCCTCAGGGTTCAGGTCATGGTGCGACTACACTAAGCAGCCCTCCTCGTCCCCACGTAACGAGATGCCACTTCCAGTCGACATCGCCGTAGCGCGAACTCTAATTCAAGCGTGATTCTTTAGCAGAGCCACTCGATAAGCTTAGAAATAAAACTAATCAGCCCCTGGAGACGGGGAACTTCCCGTCATCCCACTATTGACATGCCCTGGCTTGACTATTTTATTCCCAAACAAGGGGAGACCTTGTCTTGACTGGTGTGACCTTGAGTGCTTTGAAAGACAGGCCTCTTATCAAAAGATCTTTCCGCAACTTCTGTCGTCATTTTTCTAGCGACGATCATTGCATTTTTCACTCTTTACACAGACGAGTTATTATCCTTCGTTTCCGCTGCTTCTGGCGTCCCATAATGATTTCTGCGCCGTCTGGCGCCGCCGTACTCGTAAGTCAACTCGCTCGTCGCCTCAAACTGCCGATCTGACGGACCATGCCAGGGCGTCGAATATACACTCATTAGTCTGGCTGTTTTAATTATCGGTGCTCGAATCTACCTGCGACTGGCGATACAAAAGCAAAAACTCGTGGCTGCAGACTGGCTACGGATACTGGCATGGTGCTCAGCATTCGCGACGGCGTTTTTCGACGTTTTGTTCATGAAGGAGGGAGCGTTGGATGCGAAGATCAATTACACTCTATCCAACTGGGATGTCAAGCCAGAAAAGCTCGAAAGAGTGTTGCGGGTGAGTAACTTTTCAAGACAGCATGGTTCTTTAAGCTGATCAGATGCTGTAGTACATGTGGGCTGGTATCATTCCATATTTCACGACCTTTTACCTCTGTAAAGCGTCTTTGCTCGTCGTTTACCTACAGCTGTTCCCGCCGTTTATGATAAAGAGAAGATTCGTGCTCTGGACAGTAGTTGCCTATTGTATACTTGCGTATATCATCTCTATATGCCTACAGCTCTTCCTCTGCTTTCCAATCCGACGGAATTGGTTTGTCCACCTCTTCCCCTCTGGCAATCGCCCTCTAGCTCACAGTGCAGGTCGATTCTGGGTCCCGAAGAATTTTGTGAAGACTGGGCTTTGGTCACTACTTTCCAAGTTGCTTGGACGCTGCATTTTGTGGGGAGTCTCGCGCGTGAGTTCATGATGTCCCGAGTTCTTTCAGGCGCTAACATCCGTGAAGTCTTCGCTCTGCCCTTCCTTGTTCTCTATAAACTCAATATGCGCAAGCGTGTAAAAGTCGGTGTCTATTGTATCTTCCTTCTGGGATTGATAGATATAGCTTTCTCCCTGACGCGCTTTTTGACTATTCAGCTGAGTAACGTCGGCTCTTTTCGATCCATCACAACAGTTGGTGAGTCAAATTCCCAATGTATCTGATATACACTTACTGACTGGTTGCCAGAACTCTGGAGTGCGTTGGACGCCTACATTGGTCTGATTATCGCTTGTCTTCCCGCCCTCCGTCCATATTTACGCAGAAAGGGATCCAGCTACGACTACGCCGCGTCAGGAAGACCAGCTAATTCTGCCGCGATTGCGCGAAGGACGGCCCAGAGCGGATTCGAAGAGATCGATGAGACGCCGTCTCTAGAAGGAGGCACCGGACCTGAACCTTGGACTGTGTCGCACTCACCCGAGATGGGTGCGGGATGGAGTGATAAGAAAAGTAATAGGAGTGACATCGAGCTTGTCAGTCTCGACGTCAGTGCGGCAACGAAGGACCGGGTACACGTATAACGCTAAGTAGAGTCAAGTAATGCAATTAATTATGCTGTCTAACGACGACTTGAGGACGAGTGTTTCAGTCTAACTCTCTTGGTCCCATCCCAGAGATTCGGGTTATGCAAGCTACTTGTCTTAGAGTTGGTTGTGGCAGTATTACAAAGTCTACTGAAGTAATTTGACCATTTGAGTTGCCTGCCTTAATATACTTGAAACCCTTTTTCAAGATGCCAGATCTCTTCTTGGTATCGTTAAGTTCAACAAATAGAAGAATAACTCAATGCCCACAGAATAGCCTCACAGTCTGCATTTTAGCAAAGCGTATACCGCACACCTGACTTCTTCAAATGATAAAAGCCCGCCGCCCCTCTCTTATGGCAGTTTATATCAAGGAACCCGCCAAATAGCGACAATAATGCAGAGAAATATCGCTCCTACGAGGCGATGGCGTATATCTGCCATTCGACCAAATTTACTTTCACGCCTTTTCGAATACCTTCAACCTACTCCTGACAGATATCATGTTCCTAAACTTGATCTTTTCGATCATAGAGATGCCCTCTCTTCAGTGGCCGAGACAACGGTGACAGAAATTCGCGGCCCAGGTGTTGCAAACGTCGTGCCCAAATCACCTTCACTTCTACTGCAATTACCAGTCGAGCTCTTGCTTGCTACTTTTCATTACCTACCATATGGCTCCATCTACATGCTCCGTCAAACATGTCGCCCTCTTCGCCATCTGATACACGATTCCGAGTTTAAGAACTTCCACCTGGAATGTTTGCGACCAGGTGATGAGAGGTTCTGCATGACAAGAGACGAATTTTATCAACGACGAAGTATCAGGGCTATACTACTGCGCGCCTCCCTCTGCAATACCTGCGCCCGCCTCCAAATAACCGGTGAGCTCATTCGAAGAATGGGGTCTTTGTGGCAGCCGCGATATTGTGCCGGTTGTAAGAAAGACCATCCTGCCTTATTCTTTCCTGCAAGCGAGCCGAAAGGAAAGCTGTGTCTAGGTTTGTTGGGTCACTTCGTCGTTTGTGCCCATCACAGGCTGGCAGGTCGGTTGTCAGAGGCGGACCCAGCCCAACGCCACGAAAAGTTTGAATGCCAGAGTTCCATGCATTCGCCTGATATTCCAATATGCACATTTATTCCAATAAGTTACGATTGCGAGTCATCACTTGATATGCAGAATGGATGGGGGAGACCTGATATTCATGCCAAAAGGGGGTTTGTCCTATTACACCTGGAAAATTCTCAACATATAGGCCTCGACGTAATCAAGAAACGCTTAAAAGCAGAGCTTTTGAACTCTGGCCAGCTTTGCAAGCATGCTACAAGCCAGCTGGAATCACTGTTGGATAGTCTCCAGTCTGAAGAATGCGCATGTTTTCCACCTTCTGGAATGCCCGAGATTCCTGAATTGGATCGTTGGAGCGCTGAGTGTCGCAATCACACGTTTAACTGTCGGATTTGCGGGGCACACTATCGCTGGATTCGCATCGGAGGATGGTCTTCGCCTCGGACTCGTCGGCCTTGGAGTTGGATCGTTCTTCGCGTCGATTTTTGGTTTATGAGTACAAGTCCCCTGAGCTGGGCTTGGCTTGCAAATTTGGACTTTGAGAAACCTGGAAACCCTGTCTTTGATGACAGTACCAGAGGAGTGCTCTGGTGTGATGCGCCTGGCTGTGGTACTGGCTCGGGGAATCGGTGGGAAAGAATGGTAAAAGTATTTCTCTATGAGACCGCCAGTCGAGAAGTTCGCGAGGAGCGGATCTACAACAAATCCTCGGGTTTAGATTTTGTCGATCCATTGACTCTGGAGTATGAAACTTTTGAGGACTCCCAATGGCTTACTTGAGCAATTAGGCTGTAGCATGAAGTAAAACCTGCTTTCTGAACAAATGAACAAATGAATACTGTTTCTCCGACGCAATGAGAACCAGCCACTTCAATGCATGAAAATATTTTCGTTCTCCTCCCCAAAAACTTAAGAATCTATTACTAGTCTCATACCTGAACTCTGCTCTTGTAACCCATGTTTTGATAATATTCTCATCTATTTTACAACCCCGAAGCTTTTGAACCTAGATGAAAAACGTCTAGCTCACTCCCCAAGCCCCCAAGACGTTCCGTTTACTCTCACCCTTGGCTTTTCGACTTCCATTCTCCAACTTCCTTACTCGATTCACGATCAAACCAACCGAGATTGGTCCAATCACCGTGCAGAGAGATATGGCCCAGGTAACGATCAGGAAAAGCTCGGACGGCTGACCATCCGCTGGTTGACCAAAGATACCCTTGCTTTCAGCCAATGCAGAAATCAGATAACCGATCTCTCCACGAGCTACCATGCCAATGCCGACGATGCACGCCGGGTAGAGTGACAACGATTTCTCAGGCTTGGGTGTTGAGTTGCGCACTTGAGTAGAGACTTGAGTCGCATTCACGTCAGGTAGTGGCTCCAGAGGGACTGCATCGCGCTCTTCCGCTCGCTGCGCGGTATTGCCCTCATCCCGAGAATCTGCAGGAGAAGAGTTGTCCGTGCATTGAGCACCAGGCGCCAAACTCTTGGAGGATTTCTTGACCTTTGGTGTGAGCCTTTGGACAAGATGCGCGAGAACCCGGAAAGGGTTGGTGAAGGAGACTAGCCAAAGCCCACAAGCCAACTTCGAGATCGCCATAAGGACTGTGTAGATGATTCCACGCCACACGATAGGGCCCGAGAATAACTTCGTGATAGGGACCGAGAATCCAATCGACGCCTAGATGAGTTAGTACGCGTTGGCAGAGTTACAGTTGGAGAACTTACAAAGAAGAAAGGCTTCAAGATACGATCCACAGCGGGCTCGGAATAACGATGATAGACTTCAGCGCCTGAACCACCTTTCATCACCAGAGGCATAGCTCTTTGCTCTGTAGGAGCAGGGGTTGTCTGCTCGGTTGTAGAGTTTCCGGCATCCGCAGTTTGTCGCGACTCGGATGTTTCGCTCACGCTATCGTCTCGAGCCTGGACATGTGGAACTTCTGAATCCCACCAGCTGATGGTAGCACCAGCGATGTAAGCAGCCAGAAGACTTGAGGTGCCTGCAAATGTTGCCCCGATGACGATGCCGAGGAGATATGATGTGTGAAGCACGAAAGCAGTCTGTCTCATACTGAAGATCTTGGAGATCTTTGAAGAGGGATTGGCCTCTCTGTAAGAGTTCAAGCGGACGGTGATTGGCACAACGATGAACCTGCAGAGAATTGGGATGACTGTAGCAAAGGCGAGAGATACCATGACAGGTCTGATCACGGTAACAGCATCGAATGAATCTCCTCCGAGATTCGAGATAACTTGAACCATGATAAGACCGATGACATCATCCATCATAGCGGCACTCGTTAGCACAACACCAAGACGAGTTGCTGAAAGACCGCTTGTGCCCAGTATGGTGAAGGTCGTTCCAAGACTGGTAGAACAGAGCGCAGCGCCTGCAGCGAATGCCTGCAAAGGTGTCGCATTGAGCATAGACATGACGGCGAACGAGAGACCAATTGGAAGAGCAATACCAGTAGCAGCGACAGCAGAAGAGAGACCCAAGTTGGCCTTGAGGGATTTGAAAGAAGTCGACAAGCCACCTGATATACATGTCAGATGACGTTCTTTCGAAGAGCATACCTGAACTCACCTTCAAATACAATTAGTATAAGTCCAAGATATCCCAATTGCACCACAGCATCTTCAACCTCTCGAGATAGCCATTTCGCGCCTGGTGTACCCCAAGCTATGCCTAGCGCGACCTGGCCAATCAGACCGCAGCACGCGACCTTGTCCAGACCATAATTGAGGAGGTTCAGGAGCAGTAAAAAACCTGACAGAATGGCTATGACAGTAATTGTCGGTTCATGATATGAGAGTGAGGCCTCCATCGTGTTTTCATAGTGAGGATGATGTTTTTAAGATTTAAGTTAGACTTGGACTGGAAGCAGGTTTGAAGCGTGTCGGGTATTTGATTTCCCGCCCCTAACTTCGCGGCTTGGCGACTTGGCGAATTGCGCGTCATTATACCAGGGAAGCCATATATATAATATTAAATACGGAATATTATCTTAAATTTACGATAGGTTTTAAACACTTTGTTTAACTATCATTATAGCTTAGGCAAGGACCTTACGACGTAACCTAATATAGAACTAAAAACCCTCTTACAAAAATTTGTAGAAGACCTAGTTATTCTCCGCTTCTCATCGCATCGGAGAATTCATACCTATCTGTTCAGCAGCCAAGTTTTACGTCACGCTCGCTACCTTGTTGGAAGAAGATTATCAGTCGTAGCTCACAAATACTCAACAGAATTTTACATATTTCGGTTGTTATTGGTGCTCAAATGGGACGATCGATTTAATAACGAAGTGTAATATTTCAAGACTTATATGCGCTCTTCTCTTCCATATTCTATCGTTTCATTTCTACCTTCCAGGATATTCATTGCCAAGTTTTCACCCTCGCGCATCTCCATCTATAAGCTGACACATCCGCTTGTGTATCAGTCGGAATCTATAAAGAGACAGGAGCAGACTGCGACGGGCCCACAGCCACGGCCTCTTGACTCAGCTCGACCCAAGGCGATGATTCGCGAGCACCATTCGTCGTAGGCTGATTCGAACTTGGCCTCATCTTGTTCAATGCCTGGAAACCTCCTCTGATACTATCAGCTTCATATCCCTTTGCCCGTAGGACACTCGTGGCAACGCGAGCGCTATCTCCATCATAGCACGTGAGCAGAACACGTCTGCCCTGAAGAAGAGATTGAACCTCGTTTCCTGGAGCTTTGAACGAATCTTCAAAGGTTCTCCATAAAGTCTCCAAGAGTTTGGCGTCCGAGAATGGGCTTGGTACATCTGCGTGAACAAATGGCATGTTGACGGCGCCGGGGAGATGGAAGTTGTCAAAATCTTGAGGCTGTCGCAGGTCGATAACTGTGGTATCCTGTCTGGAGCGGAGGACACCTTGGAGATTCACAGTGTTTACGGGCCTGCTCTTGGGATCGGCGAGAACCATGTCGAGAAGAGCTCCTCGGTCAACATCGAAAAACGCATCGAGAGCTTCTGAAGCTGACCTTTCCCACTTCTCGTCGTATCGGTAGAGGTCGACTTTCAGAAGGTCCTAGGATAATGTCAGTCACGTGTGAGAAGGCCCTTGGACTTGTGCCACATACCTCGTTTTTGATAGAGGGGAAGTAGCTGTCTCCAAGCTTGTCGAAATACTCGTTGATGTACTGGTACGGCAAGTCACAGCACAGGAACACACAGTTGATCGTTCCATCTGGTCCTGCTAACTCTGAGAGGGTACCTTCGGCCTTGCGCTTGTCGATAAGCTGGAAGAGACCCTTCAAGTTGAAGCCGGAAGAAGGTCCACAGACAATACCATTACGGCAGAGGTCCAGCGACATCGAGTAGGAATTGTGCGAATCAACCTCCTCGATGTGATCAATAGCCCGCTTCCAGGGGAATTGAACAGGGGCCATGAGAGCGAAAGATCGTGGACCAGGAACTCGGTCGCCAGGTGCAGTGCATACACTATGAGCAAGTTAGTTCAGACTTGTCCTTTGTAACAAGAGCTTCTTATACTAACCCGAGCCGATACACGGAAGGCTTGGCATCTTTGAAATATGTGCCTAGTCCGGTCATAGTTCCTTTATACTGTCAGTAAGTGCCACGAAGATATGATGTCGTCAATTGTACCTGAAGTTCCCATTCCGGCGCAAATCAGGTTGATCTCTGGGAGTTGTTCGAAGATTTGCGGCCCCGTCCACCTGATATGAGCGTTCCAGTTCTGGCCCCAATTTAGTATCTACCCAGACATGGAGTACACGAATAACTTACAAGATTGTTCTCATACTGATTGGGGTTTATGACAGTTGCATCTGAATTATGAGCTAGTCTCTGAGCTGCTCTGATCCCACCACGCTCATCAAGAGGCTCCGGCTGGGACGGGCCTCCGAACAACGTGCTAGTATTTCGCATTAGTAAACCTCGTCTAGGCGTTATAACTCGAAACGTTATTTACAACTCACATGTCAATTCCGAAAAATTGCATAAGTCGAAGTTTCGTCGAGCTAGTCTTGTTACTCAAGAATGCCCGTACATCGTCAACGCCATGAATCGCGCGGGAAATCAAGGACATCGACAGAACAGTTGATCCAGAGCTGTATTCAACCACTGCCTTCGTCTTGCCAGGCACTACACAGTTCTGGAGAAGGTTCAAAGCTAAGTTGGTCGGTTAGGTAAGCATAACAAGCATACAGATAAAGTTTCGTACCTGGCATAGCTTTGACATTGTTTGCAGGGTGCATGGTCATCATCTTGGCATAGATACGCACTCCATCCTGGCGATAAGGATTAAGCGAGTCGGGGATTTCGACAAGCGGAAGTGGAGGTGATGATTCGGGATCAAAGTACTTCTGGATAGAATCTTGTCCCTTGTACACGTTGAGGGGGTTGGGACTAGCCATTTTGGAACAAAGTTATGGCTTGAAGGCTAAGACAAGTCGACATGAACACAGAACCAACAGATGTTCATGGGCGTGAACTAGCCACTATATAAGTGAAAGATCTTGCTACTGGCGTCTGACCAGCCTTCTTCTCAGAATAATCTTTGGGTTGCAGCGGGCATTGCTCGGCCTCTGCATACGGCCGTGGGATGTCAGACACTGAACAGCACATCTTTCTTCTCGAACAAAGGTTGTATGCCAATCAGAGCATCTACGGCCCACAAGGCGATGTTTTCGAGGCGCTAAGATCTTCATTGTTCAACGGGAGAGGAAGTGGATGCCGTGGCTAGCCCCGGGAAGCAAGATGGGGGTCGTGATGTGACTCCAAACAGGAAGCTCAATGAGTGGTTTAATGGTGTGGTCTTTTCTGATCGACGGTTTTGCATTTCCTAGAATGGATATCACTTACCATCCTATATCTGAGCCAGTTCAATAAGGTTGACCATGGTCATTTCGATGATGTAGTGAAAGCTCAAAGTTGTACAAACGTGGCGTATGCGTGGAGTTAGACCATCAAGGTGGTGGCATTAAGGTAAAGCACATGCACAAGCACAAAGAAATAGATCAAACGTCACTCATGAAGGAACATTTACTCCTTGTCAGTGCGTAATGATTTGCAATAGCCTCGGCCATTCCCGCAAGCTTGTCAACCCTGGTTTGAAGGACCCTGATAGTCTTTTAGCAAGGGGGCGGCTCAGGGTGGATATATTAGGCAAATTTCCGTAAAGTCGGATCCATTTTAATAGTTTCTAGAAGGACCTTGATGGCTTTAATCTCTATTCTTGATTTCAGGAAGATTTATCAGATTTATTTGCAAACATGTCGGCAAATGACGCAAGATGCCTGATTGCTGTGGTTGTGCAGCGACAATGCCTCGAGGATCGTGTGAAGCCTCAACTTACTAAGCCAATCGTCGTTACTGCTACGAATTGGCGCAAATAAGCTCATTGAGTTCGTATTGAAACTTTTGATTTGACCCGTGGCGCATGTAGAGCTTTCGTTGACCTATAATATCTACAAATCCCATCGTACTGCCATGTTGATCGCCGATCATCGGCGACTGAACCGTTATGTCCCCTAAAGATCTAGACCAAGTCAAACAAGATTTCGCGGAACGCTTATGTGATCTCCGGCTAAATTATCAATCTCGAACCAGGTATAGAGTAGTATTATTACATACAAAAAAAGCTTGGTTTGCGGCAGTTGCCCGGTAGTCAAAGCGGTGTACCCGGGGAAACGAATTTGTGTCAGCCAAACGGGTTCTTGTCGGTGTCGATCCCTGAGCTGTCTTGAAAGGGGGACACAGAGCGTCAGCGCAAAGGGCCGCTCTCGGCATCAAGGTAGTTGCTGGCCTCGCGGCTGGATTAAAGGAGTTGTCGCTGCAGTTATATCGAAGGGCAGTCATTATCGGCGTTCGAGTTGTTATTCTCACGGAAATACATACAGAAACAATGGCAGAAAGTCGCGAGCCAGATGCCAACGCGGTTATGAGCCGTAATCTAGGCTCGTCAAACACCATCGTGGCCGAGGGAGGGTCTGACAATGACAAGACTATTCAATTCAACGAGCAGACAAACTATGTGCCCAAGAGAGCCATCGTCACAGTAAGTCACAAGTGACCATGTCACAGCCAAGCTAATCACGTCGAAATAGATCTTTCTAGCATGCGCAAGCGTCGACCTCTTGGCATTGATGGACCAGACCATGCTGGCGACTAGCTTGTACATCATAGGAAATGCCTTGGGATCAACAGGCCAGGTCTCGTGGATAGCGAGTGGATATTTCATGTGAGTATTATCACAGTCGCTTCGCAAGCGGGCACACTCTAATGATGATGGCAGAACCTCTACGGTAGGGCAGCTCATGTACGGACGACTATCAGACATTTGGTCTCGCAAGATCATTCTATTGATGGGACTTGCGATATTCTTCATAGGATCACTCGCCTCATCATTAGCAAAGTCGGTCCTGCAGCTCACTATCTTCCGTGCCTTCACCGGTATCGGAGGTGGTGGTCTTATGACGGTCGCGCAGCTCATTGTGAGCGATGTAGTTCCTCTACGCGAAAGAGGCAAGTATCAGGGTATTTTGGTGAGTCGAGTACGGACATGGAATGAAATACAATGGCTGACAACATCTCTAATCAGGGCGCTGTCGTTGCTCTCGCCAATGGCATAGGCCCAGTCGTCGGAGGTGCTCTCTCGTCAAGTTCCGAAGACTCGTGGCGATGGATCTTCAGGATGCAGTTGCCTCTCACCCTTCTAACGACCCTATGCGTACTCTTCTTTATGCCTTTGAAGAAAGTAGAGGGTGACTGGAAATTGTTGGTTTCGTGGATTCGATGTCAGATGCACGTCGGCTAACGATCATAATAGGAAACTCAAAGCTGTCGACTTTCTCGGCATCTTTCTCGCCTTGGCTGGAATGACAGTCGTCATTCTGGGCTTGACGTGGGGAGGTCAAGAGTACGCCTGGGATTCTGCACAGGTGATTGCGACTTTAGTAGTAGGCACAGCCGTCTCTGTCGTCTTTATGCTGTGGCAATGGAAGGGCCCTCGATACCCATTGATACCCTGTAAGAACACCCCTTTATGCATCTGGGACACATTGTACTGACACATACAACATAGTGCACATCTTCAAGTCCAAGATCGTCAACGGCGCGTGCTTGACCATGGCCATCAACGGTTGGAACTTCGTCATGCAGGTGTATTATATACCCTCATTCTACCAACTCGTTTACGGATACTCAGCAACAAAAGCGGGCGCAATGCTCCTACCAATCACGCTTCTTCAAACAGCCAGCAGCACGCTCTCCGGGCTGGTCGTCCACTGGATTGGTCGGTATCGCGAGTGCATCCTCTTCGGCTGGTTGTGTTGGGCTGTCGGGCTTGGCTTAATGTCGACTCTTGACGAGAATACAGGCGTCGACAAACAGATTGGTTACTCTGTGTTGATCGGAATAGGAGTGGGTAACACTCTGCAACCGTGAGTAGGGATTATGACGTTTGAATGGGCTCAAAAGCTGACGGTACCATAGTGCGCTCATTGCTACGCAAGCCGGTGTCGAACGACGCGATATGGCCGTTGTCACATCTTTCCGCAAGTAAGTGACAGTTCTTGGGCGTGTCATCTGCGAGAATTAAAGCTAATAATGAGCGGCAGTTTCGTAAGAAATCTGGGGGCAACGCTGGGCCTTGCAGTCTGCGGCACAGTCCTGTATGTTAGATCCACCATTTGTGACATTTTGCTGACTCCATCATTCTAGGAACAACGTTTTAGCCCGCTCCCTGTCATCCTTAGATCTAGATAGTCACGATTCAAAGACGCTGTTGGGCAATCCTCAGACATTCCTGGAAAAGGTCTCACCTGCCGAGGCTGACAGGGTTCGAGCGGTTATCATGCCAGCATACAGACAAGGTTTTCGGATCATTTTCCTCATTGGAGCCGGTGTCGCAAGCCTTGCGTTTGTCTTGGCGTTCATTCTTATGCCGCAGGTTGACCTCGCACGGCCGGATGACTCTCGGCTCAAAGAAGAAGGCCGCAAGGCGTACGAAGAGAAACGAAACAAAGACATGGCTTAGCTTGGTTCCTGTGACGCCAGATGTACACATTCTGTATTTTTGTTTGGTATTGAGGGGACTTGTGGGCTCTGACAGGGTCCGAGCATATTCGCCTGTGTATGCAAAAACGGGGGGATAAATAAGATTGGAGGCGTCAAGAGCAATATTGTTACGGATTATACGAGCAGAGTGACGAGATCAAAAAAAATAGAAGGCCAAAAGAAAGCTCGTTGTCGGATTAGAAACAGGCTAGAAATGTGACAGAAAAGGGTGATATCTTTTCTTCACCGAAATATGAAAGCACAATTTCGTATATTTTATTCGCACTTGCGTATATTTCAAGTGGCCGTGTTTGGGTTGGCTGGCAAGTACCGTCTTAAATGGAGAGCCTAGTCGTCCTGGCACATCCGAGAGTGTGTGCGCATCAAGATATCATTGGAGGGTCCCCTTCCGACGATTCTGCACATGTAACATGCCGTGTCTTGTCTCACGGTCTAGACTTGGATTACGCTTCTGGCATTGTGAGATCAACCAGTATTGGTGTCATAATATCCAGGTTTCGCTACGCTAATAGTATATGCGGCTATGATGACGATTTGTTGGTTTGACAGCCAGCCAATCATAGAGTGCGGAGCTTCGGAAGCCCACTCAGACCAGATTGGGTACTTTGCAGAATCCATTAAATGTTAGCAACCTCATGATACCCCTGGGTTGGAATTGGATCTGACATGCGGCCGTAGACACGACTTGTCCACGCTGAGATGATGAAGAACGAGGTAACAACCAATGGTAATGTTTACTGCTCCGTGGTATCTGCTGATTGCGGGCTACGAAAAGGGCGAGCATGCCCAAATCCCTTCATAAATTCCATTCCCACAAACTCGTGCGTCGACTAGTTTGGCGTGCCATCTATTCCTTTGCAACAGACGCCTTTTAGGGTAGAACATTGCAAATCAACTTCAAACTTCCTCCAACTGTCAGTATTATATTATCTAAATCATGTCTGGTTCCAGCCAAAACCGTCCACGCCCTCTGCTACCCGCCGCTCAGCAACAACCGCCAGCTCCGATTCCACGACACATTCTCCCCCGACATCCACGAGTAGGCGTCTCAGTCGCCTGCGAGAACTGCCGAAAACGAAAGATCCGAGTATGTCATCAACATCGATCAACATAATATATCTAACCATTGGCATAGTGCAACGGTGGCCGACCACGCTGCGCAGCTTGTGCTAGAACCCACTCAGAATGCATCTACACACTCACAACCAAGGACCACGAGTTACAGCGAAAGTTCGACAACCTCGAGACGGAAAAGACGTCATACCAGAAGCTCATTGACCTACTACGCTCGAGAGAGCATGGCGAGGCGAATCTTATTCTTGATCTGCTACGACAAAACACAAGCGTGCACGATGTTCTGCGTCAGGTAGAACATGGAGATATGCTATGCGAGTTATCTCTCGTGCCTGAGACCAGGTATCGCTATGTTTTTCCCTTTTGTCAAACGCTGCCAGCCTTTCTCAAGTCGAGAGACAATCCTTATCTTCGTTCCCCGATATACGAGTGGGCAATGAATCAAGAAAACCACGAACCATCATCTGGGACTGAGGGCCCGGCACAGCCGGCAGCAATCTATGTCAAGCCCTATCACGCTGCAGAAATCATTATCCCTTTGATCGACTCTGTTGAGCCGTCGAGGTGGACTTCTGTCTGTTCGGATAATGTCCTGATGAGAAAGATCCTCCATGCTTATTTCCTCCATGACTATGAGTGGTTTACCTTCATGCACAAGGACTACTTCTTTCAGGACATGGCAGCTTCAAGACAAAGATTCTGCTCTTCCCTCCTCGTCAACTCCCTCTTTGCCCTTGCTTGTGTAGGCATCTTGACCTATGGTGTACAACTCTTGCTGATCTCCGTCGATAGTATTGCTACCGCGAACTGCCACTCCGTGTTGAGTTCTGGAACCCGCATACCCTCGGATATAGATTCTTGGCCGAAGCAAGAAGACTATGGGAAGTTGAAGAGGCTGGTTCCTCCAACAAATTGACCACCCTGCAGGCAGGTCTCTTCATAAATGTGATATACAACCTGATGGGCGCTGACAGCATCGGCTGGAGGTATACGCTCCGATCTGTTGAGATTGCCCACAGCCTTGACTTGTTCAATCCCTTGTCAAAGGTTAAGAGTCGTAAATCTCAACACGTCAGAGATTTTACCGCCTGGGCGTTATTTTCGTGGCAAAGGTATGTCCATTCATATTTATGAAGATTAATTGCTAATCAACTACAGCCATTGCTCATATCATTTCTGCAAACAACCGTTAATATCCTCACCTCCGCGTACGCCATTGCCAGATCCTACCAAGCACCCCGAATGGTACGGAGAGATATGGCTTAGATACCCGCACGACCCAACTGTATACCCTTCCAACTTTGGCTATTTCTTCAAAGCGAAAGTAGATTTTATGACTACTCTGAATGAAGTTGCTCTCCAGATATACGACGGCCTTGAGCAGCAACCAGAAGTCACCTCGCGTAATCTTTTCAGTTTGCGGTCAAGAATGCAAGAATGGTTCGATGACCTGCCCGAATGTCTCGTGTCAACAAAAATCGCCCTCCCGGCTCATCTCAAACTTCAGTACGTTGCATAATTATGATCTTCCATTATTATTAATCTCTTCCTGTGTACGTCTGAGACTGCTGCTACCATACCCTTTGGGATAACTTACTTACCAAGGAACCATTCAGTATGCACTACTACTACGTTCTCATCAACCTTCAAAAGCCTGTTGCCGGAATACCGCCGCCAAGACCAGCTGAGCTTTCGCAATACGATGTCTCGAGTTCTCATCCGGGGCAAGATGACTCCCTTGACGCCTACATTCGCCTCGAAACACTCCTACGCGTATATTATCTCCGCCATGGCTTTGGCTGGTTAGACATGCTCCTCTTGGACTATCTAGTCTTCCTTGCCTTTACAAACCTTCACCACTTAGAAGATAGCACCGACCCTGCACAGCTCGAATCACGCCAGTCAACCCTCTTGCTTGCTGCAAAAGGGGTCCAGGAACAAGGGCACATATACTTTTTAGCCATGACAATGTTTCAGCTTATTTACCGAGACATGAAGCCTAAGGAGGTGGATCTTTTCGGTAGGTTCGTCGCGATGGGCCAGGGAGATCCTCAGCAAGAAATACCTACGGAGTTTATACACTCCCAACGGCCGATCAAAGTGACGGGGCTGGATGAACAATCTGAGAACAAGTTACTTGATCAACTTGTCAAAGAGCATGAGGATCTGTCTTTGGGGTCTACCGAGGGATCGACAGAGTATTCATCAGATGAAGAAATGCAGTGAAGACGCTGAGTACGCATGCAATCTCGATTGCAGCGGAGACCCGACATGCGGCCGAAATAATACTTGGCTAGTCGAATACGCAGGCATTTATGGCATAGTTTATTCCTAAGAAAGTTTAAATCTATTAAGATATTATAGAATCTGTCGATAGCCTTATCAATACATCTAGATAACTTCAATCTCAACTCTACAAGGCTTTTTTTATTGCTGGCTTAACCAGGCACTATTGGTCCGGGCCTTTAATCTACCTAGGAGAATGTTGATGCGTGCGAAGAGCAAGACAATCGTTGGTGGCACTGGCTACGGCAATGATTTAGCACCAACTTTTAAGGAACCACGAGTTAGGTACCAGAGGTTCTAGCAGCAACCTGTCCAGTCCCTAGGTGCATATGCTAGTTGTTACCCAAACCAATAGAATCTATCTTGATAGTATCTTAGGGGTTCCACGTAACTCCGAATTTCCCAGGCGATATGCGACCCAGAAGTAAGCAATTTCGAGTCGCCAGCCTCGCAACTCGATCTTCGAGTCTGTTGCTCCACATCGAGTAGAAAAGATCTAGGAAACAAAGGTTTCAATCATCATTCCAAGGATTCAAGCGTTGAGAACATGAATGTGTCGGATGATGTGCCTCCCACTCAGCAGCGACAACTGGAAAAGTACACTGAGGCTTACTCACCCTCCGCACTCTTTACAATGACGGTATTCGGGTTTGCCTTGAATACAGGCGTTTGTACTTAAAAGCGAAACACAAAATATGATTCAATGTATCCGAGATGAAGCCAACACACTTGCAATTTCTCTGGTACGGTCTGTTCGTCTCCCTGACAGCCCGCGTCGTGTGGAACCATAGGAAATCGATCGTTTCGGTTCCGGTAAACTTGGCATCTTCAACCGCCTTGGTTTGTCGACAACATACCCGTTGTGTCTGTGCATCTACTCCGACAAAATTACCACCACGTTGATGTGCCGAGCATTCTTGGTTTAGGTAAGGACAATATATACCCTTGTCTAAAGATCACAATAGAAATAAAACATTGTCCCAGATTTAGGACATATTTATTTCCTTCTCTTAGCCAGCAATTGAAGCGCTGCTGGAAGATCTTACTACCAATTACGAAGCTATCACCAACCCCTTCTCCAACCAAGACGATACGAGCATTATACCCGCCAAACAATAGCTCTACATTGAACCTGAAAGTAAAAATCTCGTAAGAAATCACGAACCCGACAATCTCATCCACCCCGCACCGAAACCGCTATGGTTGTGAACTTGTATCAACAGTTCCTAAGTGAGCAGTTGGTGGCTCAAACTTCCTCATTGGGCGATTACCGAATGGAGAAGTTGTGCACTCAAATCATCACCCCATTCAACGTCCTGACAGCTTCTACACCAGCCATCGTGTACCATCAGATTGGCCCCAAAGAATCTGTACTTTTAGAAAATGGCGTCTCGATCTGGAACTCTCAGGGACTCGAATAGAACCTTGCGTATTCTAGAAAATGCTATGAAAGGGAATTATGGAGTGCTGGCAGCAATCTGGTCAGTCATCGCTCGAGACTGAGTGCGCTAATACTGACATGAGTACCAGCTATAATATCGAGCATCTCACAGCTATCGTGAGAGCAGCCGAAGCCAAAAGATCTCCTTTAATCTTGCTTCTATTTCCCTCGACTCTGAAGCAACTCCCCACGTTAGCCTGGGCGGCATCAGCAGCTATCGAATCTGCTACGGTACCCCTCTCACTTCACCTAGACCATGCGCAAAATTCCGTCCAGATCAAAGAAGTTGCTGAAAATCTCCCTTTTGACTCCATCATGGTCGACATGAGTCACTTCGAGCATGAGGCGAATCTTGCCAAAACCGCTACTCTCACCAAACTATGCCACGAGCGGGGTATAGCTGTCGAAGCCGAGAGTGGCCGTATCAACGGTGGTGAAGACGGCATCGCAGACACTGGTGATCTCGAAGGTAATTTCCTGACCATTTCGACCAACACGGATACTGACTTAGAGCAACAGCTCTCTTTACATCTCCCGAAGAGGTTGAAGACTTTCTAAAAGCAGGTATCGACATCCTCGCCCCGAGTGTTGGTAACATCCATGGTGATTACGGCCCTAAAGGGCCAGAGCTCGACCTGGAGCGGTTATCTTCCATTAACCGGCAGATCCGCGGTCGTGCAACGATGGCACTTCACGGAACGAATGACTTTAGCACCCAAATCATGCAAGATTGTATCAAGGCTGGTGCCGTAAAGCTCAACGTGAACAAGCTTCTTCTCGAAGTTTGGCACGTACATTTGAAGGAAAATGCCCATAAGCCGTTCATGCAGCGTGTCGACGAGGGCATCGAAGTTTTACAAGCCGAGGTCGAGAGATGGATAGATATTTGCGGCAGTGGCGGGAAGGCCTAGGCAATCAGTGAGATAGGCAAATTGACAAGGAACACTTGATTAAAGAAATCATTATGATACAATAGTTCACTCTTGGTGTATTTCTGGTTAGCAGAAAATACCATGACGAGAAGTTCTTGTGTTGCTTCTATATCCACATCGTTTTTGATGTGATTTTGATTCGAAAATCTTTTGAAGACCAAGCAACTACCAGAGAAAGCAACAGTAACGCGGATGGTAATTTAGGTATTCCATATATCGTGATTTCATCAAAACGAAGCAGATTTCTGGTATAATTTTATAATGTTCTCTTATACTAAACTCCATCACCATCTTCGCCAGCATTATACATTGATAGAGGTCATCAAGCACATGAAGACTTTAAAGACATTCTCTTGATTTGCAAAGCCAACGTTTTGTCTCCAACTAAACAAATAGGTATACTAGCCAAAAGAATCCACAACAAACCAACGCTGGGTATCCGTTCATATATAATACTCCGCTCCGTCAATGCACAACTCGCATCCGAAGCAAAATCCCCAAGTCTTTAAATCTTCTCCCTTCTGTCCGGAGGGCCATCATCTGCAATAGCATTGAAATCATCCCAATCAAGGACCTCATCGCCATCATCATCGTTATCATCATCATTATCATCGTCATTATCATCGTCATTATCATCGTCATTATCATCGTCGTTGTCGTTATCGTTATCGTCATCATTCAGCCCATAGAATTCCGCATCAAGCTCTCTGAAAGTATAGAGGCCACCAAGACAAGGGTTCTCAGTAAAGACAAAAGGCCTCTCCTCCCAGTATTCCGTCCATTCAGAGGGGTAGTAGTCCGCGAGCAACTCAGGGACCTCATTGGTCTGCTTGACCAGTTTATAGAAGTGGCGATGCAGCTTCCTCGCCAACTCGGAATCCCAGAATGCGTGGAGCCAAGGATTCACACTTGAATCAAAGTCCACGATGTAAAGAAAGCCATCGGCAGCCGCATCCTCAAAAGCCTTCTCCAGTTGGTCACAGAGCTTTTCAGGATCTTGTCCAATTTCGTCATAGAGATCTTCATAGACGTGAGAGCCTTGTCGTATGAACTCAGCAACAACGGTCATATTGTAGCCGTGGCTCACGTGCTCGAGGAGAGGAGATATGCCAAAGGCGTCCAGAGAGTTGATGAAGGCGTCGTGCTGGACAAGCGTCCTGATTATCTCGCATGCATCTGACACAATCTTCTCCGTAGAACCCCCAAAAATCCCGATGTAGTGAAAAGGCGTTGCTTCGCGGCAATCCATGACATTGACATCGATGGATTCATCTTGGAGAAGAAACTTGACCATGTCGAGGTCACAATTTCCCACTGCCTGGTGGAGAGCATGAGCCTTGGTGCCTGTGTGAGTGGTGAGGGAAGCCCCCGCCTTGATGAGAAAGTCGGCCATATCACAGTCTCCAGACTGGACTGCAAAGTAGAGAGGGTTGGCTCCATGCTCCATAACCATTTTCCGAGAACAGCAATCGATGCCCTCCAAGACTTGTTCAGCCATCACCGTGTTGTTAATCACTGCTCGGGTACAGAAGTCGACAGGATATGTGGTTAAACAAAGGCCGCTTTTTCTTCCTGCATCAACCAGCATACCCAGTTCGCGGACCCACCACGTAACAGTTTCGATGCTGACCCGGTGATTGATGTCAGCACCACGGTCGAGCAGCAGAGCAGCAATGTCTTTGTAGCCCTTGAAGGCGGCCCAGTGGAGAGCTGTGACTTCCTTCTTCAGATCCAAAGGCCGCCAGACTCCTAACTTCAGATGCCCTATTGAACTAGCTCGGCGACGGTAGTAGAACTTGATGAACTCTGTGGTGTCGCCAGTGTGGATGTCTGCCCCGGCATCCAGAGATCGCTTGACACCGTCCATATTGTTGCGCTTGGTAGAGATCAAAAGAGCGGAAGCGTTGTTGTGGCGAACATCATAGCGATAGATGCGCGAGGTAAGCAATCCATGGAAATCCTTGCATGTAGCAGCAAGGTTAAGTGCATCCTCATATCGTTGCCGAGGGTTGAACTTTGGCTCAACTTGTGTCCAAGTCTCCCACTCCCAGAATGCAGGATTCTCGCAGTCATGGTTCATCTCCAGCATGTTATCGACAAGGCAACAGATGATCTCTGGTGGCAGGTTGGTAAGGGTCAAAGCCCGCTCAATGATGGTAGAAATTCGAACAGACATTTTTTCTGTTGATAAGACCGAGAGGTGATATATGCGTGTGCGTGTCAAATGAAATGAAGACAGCAGAGTAAATTTGTGCGTGTCGAATGATGAGAGAAAATTAAAATGTGTGTCAATGTCAGAAGATAGAATCGTGTGTGTGGTGTTCAACTTCTTCCAAGAAAATAAGAGGTCTGAAGGACATTTGAGTCAAAGAAAACTTGTCGAGAATGATGAGTAGAGGGAAGGGTTCAAACCGATTTCTCAGAGGGAGTCGACCTTCTCTTATAGGCGATGCGAAGTCTGTTACTGATTAACTTTTCTTTACGAATGGGGAAGATTCTTCCAAGCTGTCGAGGATTTAATGGCTAAACTTCCAAAAAGCTTGACTGGGTGACTCAGTGCCTGCAGTCAAGTTCGGTCTTACAACAGACTTTGTGTATAATGTCAAGCTTTTTCACCTGGGTCAGCCTACCTCCTGCACGTTTCCTATTTCTTCAAATCATAGCAGGACAGGTGGGCTCAGACTCGTTCTATAAAACGATGCCTACATACAAATACAGAGTTATATCCTGTAGATCATGTTAATTTACAATATCATGAGCATAATAAGCTCACAATGGTTCAAGTAAGAGGGGGCGAGAAGAAGTTTAGCAACGACTCATATGAATGAGGCTTGGTAGAGTTATTAGAAGGTCAGGATTTCGTCGTTTGCTGCAGTGTCGTCGCATGTTGCGGTGCCTTGACTGTATTCTTTATGATGGTTAAACCAACCCTCCCGAGGGCGATTCTGGGGCTCGAGATAGTAGAAGCTATCGTGGGTATGTGTGTTATGTTGGTGAAAGGCAGGGTGGAAAAGACAAGGAATTTGAATGGCTGGCATTAAAGAAAGAGATTCTCGGCTCTAAAAAGGCTTCTTATAACCAAGGGAAAAGCTTATTGCTTGCATGATAAGGTTAGTGACT